>CM039736.1:25546749-25742912 GCA_022539455.1 Dendrobium nobile | reverse complement strand
TAACACATTCCTCTTTTAAAAAGAAATAAGCCAAGGAGGAATATTATTACTACAACAACATCCAAAGGAAATCAAACAAAAAATAGCATAGTTAGCGCATAAATCAACTAACTTATTACAATTACGATTAGAAAAATGAACAATACTTGATTGAACTCCTTTAAAAAAAGAGAAGCCCCGTCATCCGCCACTTGAAGAAAATTTCGATAGCCTAATCAAAAGAACCTTTGAAGAAGCTTGATAATATTATAATTATCCTTTCAATAATTATTCCTCTTGTTTTCAAAACATCCAATCCTTTTATTAACTCTTTTAAAGCTATGATACCATCATCCTTCACTGTAGCAATAATCCCAATGTAAGCAACTAAAGCCAAAGCAAGAAAAATAGCCCTTATCCCCTCTGAGCACATCGCCTATGCCGTTTTATTAGATTTTTAACAAAGATGCATCACTGTTTAAATTTATCATCAGGGGAGGGAGATGCCAAGAATTAAAAAACAGTTAAGAAAACTAGATTAGCACCCCAGATTATTCGAATTCATGTAGAGAAGAAAGAAGCAATAGAAATAATGTTAGCAATATGAAAATCGAATTATCTTCACCTTCGCCATGCTTAGTTGATTCCTACTTTTTCCTTAAATAATAGCCAGTGTACAATAAAAGTTTGCAATAAAGGATAAAATAGAAAGCTGCTCCAACTTTACACAGCAATTCGCAAAAGAGTAGAAAGTCTGGCAACACTGAAACCCCATTTAAAAAAGGTACTCAGCATATTCCACAGAAATTCAGCCGTTAGTTGTCCCCTTCTTCTGCACCACCACAAAGTCCTAGTAAAATTCAACGTAATTCTTGTACCCATTCTTCTCCCCGGATAGATAGGCTTCACTCTACAGGTCCTTCTCCATCTTCTTATCCTGATGTAGAGTAGTTGGAATCTTCAAACCAACACTCTTTGACATCTGATGAGAAGAAGGTTTGGAGACCCAAGGAAAAGGCTACTTCTCCTGTAGTAGCT
Organism: Dendrobium nobile; assembly: GCA_022539455.1. Taxonomy (NCBI): domain Eukaryota; kingdom Viridiplantae; phylum Streptophyta; class Magnoliopsida; order Asparagales; family Orchidaceae; genus Dendrobium; species Dendrobium nobile. The sequence continues at coordinate 25,741,895 of CM039736.1, read as the reverse complement.
TCGCCTGAGAAGCCTATAGAAAGTGAACTTGAAGAGAAGGAGAGGGTTGAGAATACTACTCCAGATCACATGGACTATGAAAAGTATGTTCCCGTTGATCCCCACTATGTTTCTGGAAGATCTATAAAGGAGATGATAGGTGAACTAAAAGACAGTATTAAAAATCTAGATGAAGAAGAGACTTTGAACTTTGACTTAGATAGAGATGATATGTTAGATGATACAGTGGCTGATGTCTTTATGGTTGAGACAAGAACAACGTCTTATAATGAGCAGATTGAGGATGTTGTATTACAAGATGTTGCAGCTGAGGAAGGCATAGCGCCAAACTTAACTCAACGTCTTGTACAACAATTAAAACAAAAAAATGAGCAGATTTCAAGTATGGAGAAGAAGATAGAAGAAATGATGGCCACTATGGCTTCTTTCGAAAGTCAGAGTCCTTTACCACCAAGAAGACAGGTTGAGTCTTCTCAACCCGAGCCTGTTCAGGTGGTAGGAAAGAAACAAGTGGTTGAGACTATAGAAGAGCACCAGCAAGATCCAGAAATAAAAGTTTCTCAGTTAAAGGAAATAAAACAAATGGTAGAAAAACAAGTAAGGGAGGCATTAGCAGAGTCTCAAGGTGCGTCATATACTCCAAAAGGTAGACCTTACCCAGAGGAGTTTGATGCAGTCCCATACCCGAAGAGGTTTGTGCCTCCCTCCTTCAAGATCTTTGATGGTACTGGAAACCCAAGACAGCACATAGCCTACTTTAGAGCCAGTTGTTGCAATGCTGGAGGAAGTGATGCTTTGATTTTCAGACAGTTTGTCAGTAGTCTGTCAGGAGTAGCGTTTGATTGGTATGCAGATCTTCCAAACGGTTCAGTACACAGTTTTACAGAGTTAGAGAATATGTTTGTTAAGAGGTTTGTAGGCAGTCAGCACCACATTACAGTTGGAGATCTAGTGATAGAGAAACAAAAGCCTGGAGAAAAGCTAGTTGATTATATACTTAGATGGAGGAATTTGAGCATGAAATGCGAACCTCAATTGCAAGAGCAACATGCGATTGAGATTTTGCTTAAGAACATTCATGGACCGGTAGCCTTTCTTTTAAAAGGTTTTACCATTAAAACATTTGAGAAATTGCTCAATAAGGCCTCCAGTCTACAAGAAGAAGCTTCACAGCTCTCCTTTCTAGTTGATCAGTCCTCTTCAGACCCTAAGAAGCTGAAACCCCAGAAGGTCTTTGAAAAAAAATCTGGGACGGTGTCAGCTGTGGATAAGGGAAAGCAGCCAATAAAAATTCAGGCAGAAAGGTCATCTCCTCAGTTTTATAATCAGCAGTATCAGAGGCCACAGTATCCGCCACCATAGCACCCGCCACTTCAGCACCCGCCACTTCGGATTCAGCCAGAATTTAACCAATAGCGACCTTACCTTACTCCAGAAGAAAGAAGGGAAAATTGGGAGAAATTTAATGCATTAATTGGTAAGACTTACCCCTTTAAGAAGGAGGCTTTAAAGAAGATATTGAAAAATCTTCTTAAAAAGCCAGACTTCAAGTTACCTGCACCTAGAAGGCCAAAAGAAGTGGGTAAGTCAGAACACCCCAATTATTGCCCTTACCATCTGATGTTGGGTCATCAGCTTGAAGAATGTGTCACTTTCAACGAATGGCTTGACAGTATGGAACTAAATTCTTCCCGCTTAGTTTTGAATTTAGGGGTCCATTTTTGTAAAACGAACAACCTTCCAAAGAAGAACCAGGGGCTTCCCGACCGCACAACATCAAAATCTTTTGGTGAAGATAATTTAAAGAGTAAAAAACCATAATTAAGGGTTAGAAAATCAATCTAACCTTTAGGCGACCAAGATTTCTTGATCACATTTTGAAGGCTAAGGTACGTGGGTTTGGGGCAAACTGAGTAGTCGACGAGGGAGAAGCTCCTGTCAGGGACATTGAACGCTAAAATATCTGCCAAGAAGGAGATCTTAGAGAGGGAGGGATGAAAGAGAGGGAAAACTTGTTGGCAATAGAGTTTTTAATAGTGAGGTTAGAAATGAAGTTAAGCCCAGCGGGAGTTGAGGGGAAAGGGTCAGCAATTCCAGGAATAAGGGGGAATCCAAAAGGTAGGTGGAGGGATCCATCAAGAGGGAGGCGGTGTGGGGAGGGGAAGCCCCTTCGTAGATAGGCGGCTTGGCAAAGGAAGGCGGGAAAAGGGCTAGAGTAGCAAACCCTAGTAGAGCGAGCTATGATTCCCTATCCTTAACTCTCAAATCCATAGAATAAGAGGCTCAAATTTAACCATTTGTTCGAATTGAATGTAATAATATAATAACCATTCATCAAAAAATATTTTGATCGGGCACAAATCTCAAGATATATTCAGGTTGAAAACTTTCAAAATTAAATGCAAGATCATTTGAACTTCCACTTTAGCAAACTCAAAAAGATGAATCCAACGACACCAAAATCGATCCAATCTAAGCACAAATTGGTCTGAATCTTAATGAAGTATATTTGGAAGGTTCAAAGCATTAATTTGATGAAAAAATTATATCCAAATATAAAAAGCTTATAGTTGAATTGAGCGGTTCGGTGAGATGAATCAAACGATTCTAGGATCATTGAATTATGACATCATTAAGGAACTTAAACACTTGAAAATGCTCTATGATTAGGGTAATCAATATGGGTTGTCTGATGGAACACTCCGAACCTACCCCAGATCTTCTATATATTTCCAATCATGAAAATCTATACATAGACACCACTCTTCAAATGAGGAGGGGGGACCTTTGGGTAAAAGAATGGGGAGAGCTCTGAGGCTTCAAGGGCAACAGTACCACCATCTTGCCACCGACTACGGCTGAACCACAGCCTTGCTGCCAATCGTGGTTGGACCATTGCCGTACTGTTAGACTTCCACCCAGCTACCAAACACCACCAGACTTTTTCTAGACCATCATATAAACATCGCCCTACCGTCGAACATCCACCCTACCATCGACCACCATCGGACTTCCGCCTGACTATCATTGGACCACTAGCCGGTCACCGACTACAGCTAGATTACCACCTGACCATAGATCATTGTCAGAATTTTGCCTAACTGTCACCTTCCAACTATGATCCCTCCAACTACGTCACCCTTTGACTACAGCCCATTTGACTACCTTCGCACGTCGGCTATAGTTCCTTTAACCAACATCGCTAGCGGGTTCCTCTGACTTCTGTGGCCTGCTAACTACTTTTCCTCCAACCAATATTGTCCCTTAGAACCCAGTCGCCTGCTGACTAAGATCCTTCTGATCACCATTCCCTCCCCCCCCCCCCCACCCCCCCCATTATGGTCCCTGTAACCCTTATTACCTACTAAATATGGTCCCTCTAACCGTAGATGCTCATTGACTATGATCCCTTTGACCATCATCGCCCACCAACTACAGACCCTTAGACCTCCCGTCGACCGATTACTATGGTCCCTCTTACCATTATCTCATGTAGACTACAATCCATGCGAGCTCTTCCACTTGCCAACTACAATTCATCGGATCATTGTCGTCTGTCAACTATAGACCCTCTGACCAATGTTGCTCACCAACTACGGTCCCTCGGACCAAGGTTGCTCGCCTACTACGGTCCCTTTAACCAACATAGACTGCCGGCTATGGTCTTTCCGACCTCTATCACCCCCCAACTGCAGTCCTTTCAACCACTATTGCTTGTTAACTATGGTCCCTCAGACCTCTGTCGCCCACCAACTTAAGTCCCTCCGTCCTCTTTTATCCTGCTAACTAAATGAACATGCCAACTTCCTTTTAAGAATAACTCCATTATTATTGGATTCTTCCAACCAACATATTGTAATGTGCTCTATATAATGTATATTTACTACATCATGCCAAGGCCTTCCCCCTATGGAAGGGCCTCATTTGTAATCAACACTAAACACTAGTGGAACCATTTTAACTGGGCTATACTATGCGATTTTTTCCATTTTCAGGATTTTCCATGTAATTCATGGTGTCTCTTATTACTCTTACACTCCTCTCTCTTTTTTGTCTGTGAGTTGGATCTTCGTGCAAAGCTTAGATGTTTAATATCTCTCTACTGCCGTGAATATTCAAATATGTAACAAATATAATAATATTATAATAATTATATAATTATATAATTTTATGATTAAAAATATAAAGAATTCAGACATAATATTTTTGTTATAACTTTAAATTTAAATATTTTTTAAATTTTAAATTTTATTTTTAATCTAAATTTAATTTATATATAAGCAAATAATTTAATATAAATTATTATTAATTTATGCTACATATTTAGATATAATTTATACATATAAATTATACAATAAATTTACATTATAATTTTTATATACAAATCATTTAGGTGTATAATTAAATATATAAAAATTAAATATTCATAATATATAATCAATTAAAAAAAAATAAAAAAGATATAAAATAATATTATCAACTAAAAAAAATGATTCATATTATAAAATTAATTAAAAATTGTTTAAAAAAATAAAGATGAGTTGTAACAATTTTTTTTTTATTATGACTATTTAGTCCACATAATTTGGAAAGTTATACTTTGTATAGTTTATATAATTTTATGCCTTTGCACATAATAGGACCTCACATAGAGTGGTAGAGTCATATGAGAATGTTGAATTCTTTTATTTGGTAATTTTTAATTATTTGCATTTAATCTTCATTTAAAAAGTTTAATATATAATATTTATATTAACTTATTAAGTTCAAAATTTAGAAATTAGGCTGAATTTTTAAATTTAGCAGGGATTTTTAAAACTTAATCAAAATTTAGAAAAAAAATGAAACGATTAACATTTAAATAAAATTTAGGTGGTTATTATTATTTTTTTAATATTTAAATTTAATAAATAAAATAAAATTATTTTAAAATATTAATAATTATTCGAGTCGGCTCGCGAGCTCACAGGTCAAGGCGGCTCAAGTTCGAACTCGAGCTTGTTTACTAAACAAGCTCGACAAGCTTGGCTTGCGAGCCCATAAATGAGTCGAGCTCGAGCCCCTAGTTGGATCCGCTGGTCTGAATTGAGATTAGAGGCATGAGATGTTTTGGGTTAAAACATATTTTTAATTTTAACACGTTTTTTTAATTTATTTTAAGATGTATGCAATAGTAAAAATTCAATTAAGAAGAAATTTAAAAAATAAATTAATTCCGTTTTTAGTTAAGTAAGGCATAACTGTAAGGTGAAATTTTTTTGAGATTACACCAAATCACGATGACATATTGGGCAAAAATTGGCCCATAGGCCATAGGTTATTTTTTATACAATTTTAAAATCCTTATCTATCTATTTGATAATATTGTGTTAATTGTAAATTAAAAATATGTTGTGATTATTATTTTATTATTATGTGCATTACACAGATTTCAATTTTGTTATTAGTTTAATTAAACATTATAAGAAACTTTATGGTGATATGCTATTAAATAGTACGTAACATGATAGAATTTTTTTTTTTGTAATAATATGAGATATCTTAATGTAAGTATTCTTTTTTTGTGTTAATTTTATATTTTTATGTCCTTTGTGTAGAAACCGAAGGTTTAGATACCTCAGGTTCTTTCAACAAATATAGAAAGCAACATGAACAGTAACCAACATAACAAGAACACAAAGATGAAAAAGCTTTATCTCTTAATAATTTACTGTAGCAATGCTAGTGAATATATACATAAAAGCAAGTAAATAAGTAAAGTACGAGGCTACCATTAGATTGTTGTATAAAGTGTAAAAGGCTGTAACAAAGACAGAAAAGGAGGCTGCTATTCCAGAAGGTGCACAGGAGTAGATGTCAGCTGGATGGTAGTGGAAGTGAAACTACATTATGCTTGTCACTGTCTTCTCAAGTTAATGGGCAGAAAAATCATTAACTTGTTGCGAAGAAACTGTCAAATCTTACTGAATAGAGTGACTTTGTAAAGACATTTGCAACAACTGACCTCTTTTCTATATGAGGTCACTAGGAATTACCTAGGTTACTTTCTAGTGACCTAATGATTGGAAGGTGTCCACTTCTCAATCATACAGGTCACAGTCAAAATCAAGTACAAGTCTAATCAAATCCAGTTCCACCCTTCAATTCAATCTATAGTCCAGCCTTCCACCAACTTTCAATCAACTTTCAAATCATATCCAATCAATCTCAATCATTCATTTGATTTTCATTGATGTGGATAATTCAAACTCAACTAGTCAACTCCAAAATCCAATCCAAATCCAAGTTTCCAAACCAAATCCCAGGGTTAAGGACCCAAGTCTTGAAACCCTTAATGTGTAAATTTTATATCACTTGGAAACCTAATCAAATGACCTCTGATTTGGGTCTTTCAATTGCATCTTATTTACATATGTCTCTAAGATCAACCCACCAAATTTGAACCCATTATGAGCTCTCTAGCCCCAGAAACTAGATTGATTCCCAAAGGCTGCAAAACCTTCAAATTTATGGGCCTATGCCACTAGACTTGTCATTCAGTGGAGTTTGACATTGCGACTCTTTCCAAACCCTCCTACCACATCTATGACCTTTGTCATTACTTTTTGATCAGTAACCTATACATTTTTGCAACTAGTTTGACCAGGGGTCAAGATGACCAAAATGCCATTTAATGGGATTTTTTTGTCTTTTCCCCAAAATTTAATATGGTCTTCCCATACAAAATTTCAAAACTCATCCCAATGGATCCTAAATATCATTAGAAATACATTGGACCTAAACCCACCTTTTTGTTTGATATGGTTGACCAATTCAACATGGTTGACCAAAATGGCCCTTAAGGGTTTAAACACCCATTTCAAACCAAATGACATCCTCTTGATTTGAAGCCACCTCTATTGAGTTCATATGATCAATTTGAACTCAATGGACCCAACCCTTGACCCTAGGTGATCTTGGTTCAAGTCAACCAAGTTTGACCAAACCTTTTATACACTCCCTCCCTGTCAAACCTCTTTACCAAGACTTCTCCAAACCCATTGAAACCCATGGGGTGACCCATTGGGTCCTCAAGAGACCCCTCTTGAAGACTCAAGCCTTGGGCTCACGTGGGTTAGCCATTTGTCTTAACCCAAGTATCCAAAGAGAGGTTAAACTTGAGCCAAATTCCAACGCTAGCTCAATTGAACCAAAGTAATGGTGGTATTGGGTTCTTTTTGACCCAATACACCTTCCATAGTTGACCCAATTCTTGGGTTAAGTTGTGTTAGGAACATGGCTAACCCAAAGTGGCCAAAACCACCTTGGGTGGAGCCATTTCTCAATCTAAGACTAATTAAACCCAGCCAACACCTCTATTGGGTGGCCTTAGGTCAAACACACCTACCCTATTTAGCCCAGCCCTTGGGATGGAGGCGACCAGAATGAATGAGAATTAACCTTAGCTTAACCCAACCCCTAGATGGAGGCGACCAGAATGAATGAGAATTTATCTTTGATGAGCTTAAGCTCTGCCCAAAGGCTTCCATAGCCTGGTATTGCTGGGCTTGAGCTAACGAGGCTCTAGGATGATGTCTCCTTCCACCTAGAGGCCATCTAGCAGTTGCCCTGATCAATCATGATCATCCATGGCCACGGGGTCAGCTTGAATAGGGCACTCTCACCTAGGCCCTCTCATTCAATTCTAGCATTTCAAAAACACTCCCCAGAGCTCTCTGGACATTCCCTTGCCAATCCCCAACTTCCCAACCTCTCCCAGCCATCTATTTGTGTGAGCTCTTATGAAATCCATATGCCCTCCGCTCGAAGCCATACCTCCAGCCATCTTATAATCCTGACATCTAAAGGAGAAGTGTTACCCTTCGTCCACTCAAGCTTCCTAAGAGAAAAACCCATCCGTTGGGGCTTTCTCCATGGTAAAATTTGTAATTACTAAACGACAAGAGGGAGGGTGAATTGTAAAAATCTTTTTCTTAATAAAAGTAGCCCTAAACAAGAGTTCTAATTTTTTTGTTGTTTTTGAACTTTTATAACAAAATTTTAAGCAATTTTTTTTTCTTCCATAAAATTTAACATGCAATAGATATGAAAAATTAAAATCAAGTAAAACGTAAATAACAATAAGGAAAAAACACACGAAGAATTTTATAGTGTTTCGGACAAAATATGACCTACGTCCACTCCCTGGAGTCCTCCACTCCGGGATTTTCACTATCAAAATAGTTCTCCTTTTGCCCCCCTCGGCAAGGCGGAGAAGCCTTTACAAACCTCCCTTTCACCAACCCGACGTGGCGGAGTGCCAACCTCTATTTTCGCCCTCCTGGCGACGGCAGAGAACCTTTTCGTTTTTCTCCCTCCTGGAGAAGGCAGAGAACCTCGAGGTAACGGATGTAGATGAGCCTTTCCCTTGGAGATCATCCCTCAAATCCTTCTCGGGCCACAGGAGGAGCAAGATGCAGCAAGCTTGGAGCAACTGTGTGATCTTCCTCACACCTCTTCTCCCTCACAACGCTCACCTCCTTCTTCCTCTCTCAACCCTCGAAAATTTCTCTAGAGCTCTCTCCCTTGGAATCTCTCTCTAACCACGTTCACTCCCTATGTAAATCTTACTGAAAAAGGACTTGATTGATATCTAAAAAAGCTCCAAAAACCTCTGAATTCAAAAGTAGCCGTTACTGTTCGTACAGTACGATTCCACATCGTACAGTACGATCTTCATAAACAGACATCGTCCTGGTACGAAGATGTACGAACAGTTTAAAAACAATTCGTACTGTACGATATAATATCGTACGGTACGATCCAACAAGATACTATTCGCACAGGACGATGGTCTGGACGATCGGATATCGTCTCTGTTCATCGTATGGTATGATTACTATCGTACAGTACGATGTGACAAAAACCAAGAGATCGTCCAGGACGATATCTGGGACGATCATACTTCATCTCTGTTCATCGTATGGTACGATCGGGTTCGTACAGTACGATGTTCAAATTTTAATTAGGCCTGGATTACATGCACTAATCATGGGTTAATTTAAGTAAGTATTTAAAATAGATCGTACAGTACGAACATGTTCGTACAGTACGAACGGCGCAAAATCACTTAAACTAAACTACGGCTAGGATTTTGGATCTGAACATATCGTATAGTACGAAGGGTTTCGTACAGTACGATCTATTCACAGAATCGTCCACATAGCTTGGATCGTACGGTACGAATTAAAATCGTACAGTACGATCTCCAGAGAAGAATTTTAATTACATTTTACAGTTTAAAAAAAAAACTCTCCCCCTGTGTGTGTGCATGGTTGCTCTTACTCTTACGCATTTTGTGGCCAGACTCAATAAAGTAAAAACAAAATAAATGGAAAAAATACAATGTTTAACTCATACTCCTAATCTACCCGGTCTTGAGTCTTCCTTTCTTCCTGAGTCACTTGTGATCTTCCTGAAATGTTATTGCTCAAGGAAAATAGCAAATAAAATAATATTCAATGAAAGGTTGTTCCAAAACACTCATTATTTGGCATCATCAAAATCTCAAGCTCGGGGTCATGGGTTGCAACAATCTCCTCCTTTTTGATGATGTCAAATAATTTGTTGCAAGTAAGAAAGAAAAACATTTCTTTTGTTTTTTTTTGTTTTGTTTATATATATTTTTTAAATTAAACACAAGAAAAAAAAAAGATTAAAAGCAAGTACGAAACAAAAGGAATGCATTTAGATAACAGGCATTACAACAAACTTCTCCCCCTTTTGACAGCACAAAAAGGAGGAGCAACTAAAAGCAAAAAGTAAAAGAAGAAAAACTACAATGCAAACACAAACAATTTAGTCAAACGGGTCCTGATCAGTTGGTGGTGGAGGTGGATTTGGCTGAAAATATTGAAATAGAGCATCGAAGCGGTGATTAATTGCAGTAAAACGCTCTCCAAACCATTGCATATCAGTTTCGTGTTGCTGATATTATTATTGAATATGCATGTCGAGACGAGTCTGCAGCTGGTCGAAGCGGGCGCCTAAATCATCATCAGGGTGTGCTGATGCAGGTGCAGGTGCTCGGGGTGCGGCATGGCGTCGTGGTCGAGCTGGAGCTGCGGCTGGGGCATCTTCTCCTTCTTCTTCATCAAAGACGGGTTCTTCAGGCTCGTGACCCCAATGAAAGAGAATACGGAAGGAAGCATCCGTATAAAAAATAGGAAGCATGTCGGGTTCACCAGGGTAGGATAATTGATATTTATTGTGGAGGATATATCCTATTAGGTGACCAAGAGCCAGATTCTGTTTTCGTCGGGTGATAGGTAGACGAACAAAAGTCATGTGGCGAATATAGTTACTAATCAAATCGACCTCATCAAACTTAATGTTGGACATAATAAGGTAGGTAGCGACGAACAAGGTAGGAGTCAGATTGATACGGTCGCCACCTTTGGGTATGATAGAGGTTCGAAGAACATGTTGAATTATACGGGCATTTCGGGTTAAGGATTGAACAAGAGGCTGGTGTTGATGAAAAGCAGTATTCCTAAGGACTCTATTTACATCGCTCCAATCAAATTTATCGGTAAGAAACGAGCGAACCATAGGTCCTTCAGTGGACAGCCCAATATATTGGGCGATGTCGGCTTTAGTTATCTCAATGGTGCGGCCACAAACAAAGGAGTGAAAAGTGGTGTTATCGACGGTGTAGGTGAGGTTGGCGAGAAATTAAAAAAGAAGTTCAGAATTATATGGAAACGCCAGGGTGAGTAGAAATTGAAAGGTGGTAGAAGCAAAGAGGCCCATTACCTCGAAATTGAGAGCGGCCTGATTAAGCATTTTCGAAGGGGAAATTTTGCAGGCTTTGTATCGGTGGTAGGCTTCCTCATTCTCACTATTCAGAAAGCGATCAGGTTGGCGACTCGACGAGGATGAGCTTCCAGCAGTCATCCGACCTCGTTTAGACATTGCAAGAGGGCACGAAAATGAAGTGAAGGCTGAGTGAGGAGAGGATTGAGTGAATTGAACAGCCTAGGCAAGGGTATTTATAGGAAATTTCGGAAATCGTACAGTACGATCTTGGATCGTACAGTACGATTGACAATTAATACTCTGGCCGGTCGTTTCGGGAAAAGGCAGTCAAATCGTACAGTACGATAGGTATCGTATAGTACAATCAGGCGAATATCGATCGTCCCGAGGCCTCAGTACGACTTTTGATCAAAAGTTTCGTACTGTACAAACAGGTGTATCGTACAGTACGATACATAATAAATATCGTACCGAACCGCTTTAACTCAAATTTGTCCTTTGTGCTGATGTGGATCATACCGTACGAAACGGAGGTATCATACAGTACGATACTCAATAATGTCGTACCAACCGGATTTAATTCGTCCCAATCCGTTGCTGACGTGGATCGTATTGTACGAAGAAGAGATATCGTATAATACAGTAGGCAATTATACGGGAAGATTATCGTACAGTACGATGTAGGTCGTACAGTACGATCAACAGAGCTGAAATCAGCCTATTGGTTGACGGTATGTGGATTGTAATGTATCGTACAGTACGATGTAGGTCGTATAGTACGATGAACAGTCAATTCACAGTGTTGGTGTGGTGAGTGTGTGGTGATCAGGAGCAGCCCTAATTTAATTAATTTATTATTATTATTATTATTATTATTATTTTATTATTATTATTTTTTTTATGCATTTATATCTATGACACCTAATCTAGTCCTCAAGGTGCTAAAGGTGTCAAAAGCTAAAGGTTTTGTGAATATGTCTGCCAATTGATCTCTTGTAGCGATGTGATGTAATTCTATATCTCCCTTAGCGACGTGATCTCTAATGAAATAATGTCTAATGTTTATGTGTTTCATTCGAGAGTGTTGAATTGGATTCTTAGAGATACAAATTGCACTTGTGTTGTCACACATGATCAAGATGGTTCCAACAGGTAGTTCAAGATCAAGAATTTGTTGTTTTAACCATAGTACTTGTGCAACACAACTTCCTACTGCAATATATTCTGCCTCGGCTGTGGAAAGTGCTACTGAGTTTTGCTTCCTACTGGACCAAGAAACTAATGATTGTCTGATGAATTGACAGGTACAAGAGGTGCTCTTTCTATCTATCCTACATCCTGCAAAGTCAGAATCTGAGTACCCTAGGATTTCAAAGGAAGTGCTGTGTCTGGGATACCAAATTCCTAAGTTTGGGGTGCCTAGTAGATATCTAAGATTTCTTTTGACAGCAGTTAAGTGAGATTCTTTATGATCGGCTTGGAAACGGGCACAAAGGCACACACTAAACATTATGTCTGGTCTACTGGTAGTCAGGTAAAGAAGGGATCCAATCATTCTGGTGGAATTTTGAAAACATGTTTCGAATAGATTAGTTTTCTTTGGGAGCTTTAAAATTGAGATTTAATTCTAATTCTAAAATCGAATCATCCCGTTAGAAAAATTATATCACCCCGAAGGACGAACATAAAATTTCATAACGGCGTTCAGATTTAGAATTATGAAATTCATCTTGAATATTATGACCGGATGCTAAAGAGAACTTCTTATGGCCACGAAGGGTCAAAATGAGGTTCAACTGAATATCCAGCTACAATATTCAAGAAGTGTGATCGTTAGGTTCACATCCAAAGCCTTATCAAAGAAAGATGTATCTCCCCGAAGGGAGAAAATATCATTCGATGATAATTCTTTGAATATGATAATAATGATCACTAATATTTTAAATTTTCCTAAAGAAACCCAATTGAGTTTTGAAAAATCAATTTTTAAAATCAGGTGCGTGTGTGGTTCTAAATCTCCTACGAGAGCAAGCCCTCGTAGTTAATTACATCGTAAGAAGACGAGGTCTCCTACGAAAACTCTCGATTAAAATAATGGCAAAATTTTGTTAGAATTTCTAGGAGTGATATCAAAGTATGAATAGAATTATTGGAAAATCAAAAGGGAATGGATCAAAATTGAGCAGTTATTAACGGAGTCAAAGGATGAGAGGTAGGGGACACTTTGAGATTCCAGAACCATCCGGAAGTGTCCCAACTTAATCTAAGTGTTGGGCTTTATGTTTTAGGATTGAAATGAAGCTTTAATTAGAGTTAAGTATTTTATTAGAAATTTGGGACTATATTCCCGAAATTTGGGGTCTTATAATCAAAGATCTGCCCCGGATCCTAAATCTATTTTGGACACTGGACCACAGTCGTCCGATCCTAACTAATGCAGTGCAAGGTCTGGACTTACCCCGGCCTGGATTGGGGAGCCAGCTAACCACCTAATCGATTTAAAATACATGAATCCGGTCTTTTTATGAAAGAATGGTAGGGACGTTGTAATTAAAGTTTTGGAGAGTTGGGGCCGACATCTAGAGACTCTCCTAATTGGCCCCTTTGACTTATGTCGGGTGATAAAATGCTAAGGACTATGAGTTTAAAATTTTGACTCTTTAATTTGTATCTAATGCAATGCATGCTGGTTAACAACCTCAAATCAAATATGCTTGAAAATTTTAAAAACAGGCTTATAAAATAATTTTTTAGAAGACTGGACTTCCCCAGGTCCGGCACCTCGTCCTCATAGGTCAGACTATCCGGACTCTACCCGCAAGCGGGGAAGGGTCTAAAGCAAGGAAAGAGTAATGTAGAAATATGCATGCGACCCCGGGGGCGATCCCCGCTAATTCCCTAGATTCGTTATCTTTCTATGTTGTTTAGACTCACTAAAATTTTAGACTTTTAAAATTATGAGTAGAAAAGTTTCACACCCTCACGAGCCTCACGTATCCAGACGAAAACAAAGAGCGGCATGCAATCGCCAAAAAACTAGTAAAAACAAGTAATCCTAGAGGCAATCAAATCATCACATCAAATATAAATTAATTAATAAATGTCCATAGGCAGAATTGCCTTGCTTATTACAAACCAGAATATTGCAGAAAGTAAAGTGGCCGGGCACCACTGACAACAACCCGGATTCTAAACCTAGTAACGACGCAAGTTATTTTGAGTGGGATACTCTCAATCTTCAAATCTTGAAATCTTCAATTTCATTCTTCTTTGGACTCCTTTTCTTCAATCTTCTTGGAATCTTCGTAGTGGATTACCCAAATGGACAAGAGGGCACTTCCCTCTAAGGGGGAAGGCCACTCTTTCCTCTTTGGGTAAGGAAGAGGTATGATCCAAATTTGGATTTCCAAATGGAAAAGGAGTGTTCCCTAAAGGGGTATCCTTTCCTCTTTGGAATCCAAGCTTTGGATCTATGCATCCCAATTCAAAATAAACTTTCACAACACTTGACACTTGCACAAATTACATTTATATCAAAATAAAAGATCTAGACTCACCTGCAGGGTTATCCTAAGCAATTAATATATATAAAGCAGTTATTCCCAAGCAGTTGTATATGAGCAAAAAAAGTAAACACACTGGCCACGCTCTTTTTATGATTTGGGGGCTTTAGCAGCTGAAGCACCTGTGCAAAGAGTTTATAATATTTATGCATTTTTTTGATTTGCCCCCTTTTTTTATTGCCCTGCATGAGCGCGGCCACCTGCAGAAAACTATGTCAACATCCAGATCGTACCTAACCTAAGGGTAATCTAGTCACCATACACATCAATCCATCCACAGAGTACAGAAAAAGTAAGCAGACACAGCAAAGCAATTTCATCCACAACATGCAGTGAAAACTACGAAAAATCCGGCACGCAGCAGTAAAGTAAACACCGGCCTAACCTAGATCTAGAGTTGGTTGTCCTAGCATATCATCTAAAGTGTGTGAGAAAGGTCGTGTGGTTGGGATAGATCCTAAAGTGGGTTATTAGTTGAAGTTGTCTAAAGGTCTGGATTTGTTAAGGCTTAAAAGGGAATTTAAATTAAAATTTAAGTATTAATGAATTAAGAATTTTAATTAAACATGTTTTAAAAGTTAATTGATTACTACCTTTGTTTCACACCGAGGCCGTGAAGTTTATTTCACCTTCCTTGGGGCTAAGCTAATAGCCTCGTAGGCCTGGGTTACCCAGTAGCAATCGGGGTTGATTAAGTTATTTAAGTTGGTTGGAATTAAAGGAGTGGAGTTAGTCGCTGATTTTTAAAGTTGATTAATTTAAGTTTTCCATTAATTGATTCGTGGCGTTGTGCCACCAGGCTCGAGGAACCAGCCTCCTTAGGACACTTAGCCCCGCAGCCCGGAGTAGTCCAGCCGATAAACCAAATTAATGTAATTGAATTAGAGATTTTTAAAATGTTAAGTAATTAAAAAAAAATTAATCTATTTTAAGATTTAACACCCCTTTGAATTCGTTCGTGGCGTTGTGCCACCAGGCTCGAGGAACCAGCCTCCTTAGGACACTTAGCCCCGCAGCCCGGAGTAGTCCAGCCGATAAACTTCATCTTTAGGGTAGTTGTTGTGTTTTAAAGGGTTTGTTAAGTGTTTTAAGCATTAAACCAATATTTTCTGAGTTTTAGAATGATTTTGAGCTTTTATGAATACTTTAGAATATTTTAATGATTTAATTAAAGAGTCAAAAGTTGAATTTTTGATTAAGCTCAAACTATAGAATGTTTGTATTTTATTAAAATACTAGGCCTTACTATGATCAGTTAGAAGGTAAGTACGTTGAAATTGGATTTTTCTACATTTTATTACAAAGGTTTGAAGTTTTGAACTAGTTTTGACTTAGAGTTGACCGATTTGTTGACTTTTTGAAATATTACAGATTTCTGGAATCTAATATTTTTAATAAATATTAGGAGTTATTGTGAGTTGAATGCAAGTGAGTTTGGGTGATTTGGATTTTTCTAGAATTAGTTATGAATTTTGGAAGTTTGGAGGTTTATTGGAATTATTTAATTGTTTTAATTAAGGGCTCCCTTGATGATTTTGCTCCAAATGGTTTCCTAACTTCTTTAAAATACCTCCAAAGGTCAGAAATGACCTAAGGAGTGATTCCCAAGTGTTTGGGAAATTTTTGGGATTTTTAAATATTAATAATTATTAAACTCAATTAAAAGTTGGATTCCACTTAAAATTTAACTGGGCATTAACCTGCTGTCAAATCAGCTGGGTTATAATTTTAATCAATAAGGAATCTAATTCTGGTCAGATAGAGGTATTATACATAATTTTTGGATTTAAAATGAATTTATTACCTTTTTTAGAAGTTTTAAAGGCTTAATTAAGGGTTTAGACTTAGGGAAATTAATTAAGGGTCTTAATGATTTCCAAAACTAATGAAATTTCTCCTAGTGTCTGTACATATCCCTAAGTTCAAGTCCTTGAAATTTCAACCCAAGGGGAAGTGAATCCTAATCATTCAAATCCTTCTAAGTTTTCTACACATAAGCCCTTAATTATTGTCCTTAATTGTGTCACTAGTTTTTGAATAGGTTCAATATCAAAGTTCCTCTAACCCTTTGAGTAGACATGGCATACATACACAATAGAAAGCACACAAGTCCTTAGATCTAGGAGAGCCTAGGCTAGGTGGTGTGTGCACCTTAAGCATGCAATTAACAAAATAAAAGTTGACTAGTTAAGGGGTTAACCAATGAACAATTAAAATAATTGCTAATTAATTAACCACCATTCCCCATTAATTTTGTTCAAGTATGCTTAATCAAAGTTTAAAATCTCAAAGGATCTCTCATGATTTAATTATCTAAGTAAATATAATTTTTAAAATAGATGTCATAATGTATATGTATACTTAAGTATATAAATATATATATATAAATATATAGTTTAAAATAAGGTAATTAGAATAATAGTAATTTTAATTTGAGAGATCCTCTAATTTATATAAGACACTCTAAAATTAGAGCTTAAATCTTAGTCAATATTTAATTTAGTATTTAAATATAAATTTACTATTTAATTAACTAAATATTTTTAAAAAGAATCTAAAATATTTTAAAATATTAAAGGGTTAATTAAAATATTATATTTTAAAATATCTTTTTTTTTATAATCTGAAATGAGTTTCAAAATAAATTATTTTGAAATTATTAATTAATTTGGCTTATTTTGATTAATTATTAATTAAAAAATACTAAACTTTAAATATTTTAAAATTATTTAAGATATATTAAGTATTTCAAAGTAAATTTAATTTCATTCGAAAGGTTTTAAAATTCTGAAGATTTTGATATTTTAAAATTAATTTTTGGATTTATAAATAATTTTTAATTAATTTTCAAAGTTTCTGTAATTAAATAGCCTTAATTTTAATTTAAACTCACTTAATTAAAACGGCGGCTGTTAGTGGGACAGCTGGCGCGTTTTGGTTCGGCCAGCCAAAACGCGGCGACGGCGGGATGCCACGTGGAAGGCGGCGGTCATCCACGCGTCGGCTGCAGAGCGCGGGACGCGGTTCACTTAACCACGTCAGCAGGCGCTGCGGGCCGTTCGATCGAATGCTTAGGTCGTTCAACGGCGGGGATCAAATCCCGCTGTCCGATCCGATTAAGCAAGATCCAACAGCGGAGAGTTCATCCCGCGGTTTTGAACGGGCGGTCAGGATCGAGCCGGACCGCAGCTTGAGCCACGGGATCGAGTACACGCTTGATCAATGGGTGGAACGGCGCGATCAGATCCGTTGATCGAGAGATCAACGGACCAGATAGGGCTCAGTTCATGCAGCCAGCGAACCGAACCCTAGAACCCATTCTTTGACTCGTTCTCTTGATCCAGTGAATCAAATGAGTTAAAATTTTAAACTTAGAATCCCTAAGTGAAGAGAATCAATGGGGAATAATTTATTTTACTTAAAACGAGCTTAATAAAAAGCTAATTAAACTGGTGTCCCTAGAACTAGGGTTTGAGTTTTTCACCTTGATTTTGGACGGATTAAACCGTTTATGGATTTGTTGCACTTGTAGACTGTCCACGCTCCTTTTTGTAGAAGAGTCCACGGCTTGAAAGCTCCTGGATCGATTGCTAGCTTCCCTTGAACGGATTTAAGCTAGGGTCGCCGGGATCTCGCCGGAAAAGGCCTTTGACCAGAGGGATTTCGGTGGGAGAGTGTTGAGAGATGTCTGGGGAGCTCAATGGAACAGGGGGCAGGGCTTGAGAGGGCTTGAGTAGAGAGAGAGGGTTAGGGTTAGAGTATATGGCATTAAGGCCTTTTCCCCCTATTCAAACGCCCCCAGGCCAAATGGATGGCTGGGATTGACTCACCAGGTCCTCAGATGTTGCCAAGTGTCCCTGGGACAGCCAGAAGGCTGACCCAAAGGCTGGGCACGCCTCACTCCTATTGGGCGGCTTTGGGATGAGTGGGAGGGAACATTGCCTAAATAGCCTAAGCCAAACCTTTGGAGCAGCTTAAGCAAGGATTAGTTAGGGAAATAAAGAAAAAGGAGGCTTTTAGGCATGTGATATAGGGAGGAAATAGGGCTTTGACCATGAAAAATAGGGTTTAAGGGGGGATTGACCACTTTGACCGGTCAACTGGTCAATGGTTGCTGATGTGGCATAGGAGGGAAGTAGGAGCAGCCAATGGGAGAGCTTCCAAGCCTAATCTCACACTCCTTGAAGTTAAATAGAAGGTTTGACCAATTCAAGGAGGGATTTAGGGCTTCGTTGACTTGGTTTGACCAGTCAACCAGGTCAAAGTTGGTGATGTGGCATTTGAGGGGGTAAAGGATCATTTGGAATGATTTAATCAAGGGTTAAAAGTCAAAGTGAGAGCTTAGAAGGAGTGGGAGCAAATGCCATTAAGCTTTGACCTAGAATTGAGGGTTGACTTGGTCAACCCAAGTTGGGTTGAACTCAAAATAGGTTTGGAAATATTCAAGGCTTTGCATAGAATGATTTCAAAGGATTGGAGATATTGACGTGGTTAAACAAGTTGAAAATGGTTCATTTGAAACCATAAGGGTCCATTAGGTCAAACCATGTTGACTGAGTCAACTAGGTTGACCCAATGGGTGAATCTGGGCTGGAAAGGTTTGAAAAATCATTTGAAGGCCATTGAGGGTGGTTCCTAGGTCTGGGGAGGTCAAATTGACCAAAATCCCTATTTGAGCCCCTAAGGGCCTGTTTGGTCAACCTGGGTTGACTTGGTCAACCAGGTTGACCCAGGGTCTGGGTTGAAATTAGGATTCTCAAGTGGATTGAGTCAAAGTTTGGATATGTTTGAATTTGAATTAATTTGGATTTGAATGGATGGAGTTTGAGATTTAAATTGATCACAGGTAAGAATCAAATTGAAATTGGAGTGGATCAAATATAGGAATTGATTTGAGGTTGAGGTTGATCAAGGGTGGAGATTGATTTGAAGTTGGAGTGGTCCTAAGATCTAGAAGAATTCTAAGATCTAGGATTTAAGGGAATCCTAGGCTCTAGAGTAGGCTCTAAGGTCTTGGATCTAGAAGGATCCTAAGGTCTAGAGTGGATCCTAGGGTCCAGGATTAGATCTAGATTCTGGAAGGGTCTTAGTGACCTCATACAAAAATGAGGTCAACAAATGGACCCCCAATGTGTGTAGTAGAAGGAACTTCTGCTGCACACATTGGCGTTGACCGAATGGAAGTAGAATTTTGAGAATGAAAGGGAGATCATCTCCCAACCTCAAGCCTATAGGATGCTAATGGAAGGCTTACACCTATTAGATAAGGAAAACTGGTGAAACCAAGGTAGGGAATACCTAACCTTGGGTCTAAAGAAGGGCATCACCCAACCTTAGGCCTATAGGATGTTGATAGAAGACTTACTCCAAATAGGCAGATTAACTGGAAACCAAAGTAGGGAATACCTAACTTTGGGTCTAAGGAAGGGCATCACCCAACCTTAGGTCTACAGGATGCTGATAAAATACTTACTCCTAGTAGACGGATCAACTGGAAACCAAGGTAGGGAATACCTAACCTTGGGTCTAAGGAAGGGCATCACCCAACCTTAGGCCTATAGGATGCTGATAGAAGACTTACTCCAAATAGGCAGATTAACTGGAAACCAAAGTAGGGAATACCTAACTTTGGGTCTAAGGAAGGGCATCACCCAACCTTAGGTCTACAGGATGCTGATAGAAGACTTACTCCTAGTAGACGGATCAACTGGAAACCAAGGTAGGGAATACCTAACCTTGGGTCTAAGGAAGGGCATCACCCAACCTTAGGCCTATAGGATGCTGATAGAAGACTTACTCCTAATAGGCAGATTAACTGGCAAACTAGGGTGGTGCCACGAAGGGCGTACTCCACCACTAGCGAATGGTCATGTGGGGAGGAAACTTGCTCCACACAGAGGACCTCAACTGGCAAACTAGGATGGTGCCACGAAGGGCGTACTCCATCACTAGCGAATGGGAATCAGGATGGTGCCACGAAGGGCGTACTCCACCACTAATCCCCGGGTCAAATGCTAGGGTAGTGCCACGGAGGGCGTACTCCACCACTAGCGGGTCTAATCCTAAGGGAAGGAAGGACCTAACCTTAAGGAGAAGGCGAAGAGCGTTAAAAAAAGAAAAACCTTAAAAAAAAGGTAGGATCAAGTTGTAAATCAAATAAAGGAAGTTTTATTGATTGATAGAATGAGCTACATCAAGCATAGTATTTCTTAAGGAAACGCCCATTGACAGGTAGCATCGGGTGGTTCCCTTTACAATCTACTAACTGATACGAGCCTCCTTCGTAGACAGTCTCTATAACGAAGGGTCCTTCCCACGTAGGTTCAAATTTGCCTCCCAGCTTCCGATGGGCCAAGATAGGCCTCCGAAGGACCAATACCAAGTCTCCCGCTTGGAAGGTCCTAGGTCGCACTAACTTGTCATGGGCTTGAACCATACGGGATTTATACAACTCTAAACTTTGTTGAGCTTGGAGACGTCGCTCTTCGAGGCCTTCGAGTTCTTCCAATCGTAGTTTTGCATTTTGTTCATTGGTAATTTGATTCTGAACTGCAATTCTAAGCGAAGGGATTTGTATTTCCAAGGGCAGAACAGCCTCAGATCCATACACTAGTGCAAACGGGGTGGATTGGGTCGGGGTTCTATAAGTGGTACGATAAGCCCACAAAGCTTCCACCAACCGCTCATCCCACTGCCGTTTGTTATCATCAAGGGTCTTTTTGACAATTTGCACCAAGGTTTTGTTGA
The DNA here is from genome assembly GCA_022539455.1 of Dendrobium nobile. NCBI lineage: Eukaryota > Viridiplantae > Streptophyta > Magnoliopsida > Asparagales > Orchidaceae > Dendrobium > Dendrobium nobile. The sequence continues at coordinate 25,720,788 of CM039736.1, read as the reverse complement.
AGGCCTCGGCCAATCCATTCGCCCGAGGGTAATAGATCGTCGAATATCTCCAATCAATATTATGGCGCCTTACAAAACTATTGATTTTTGTAGACTTGAATGCGGACCCATTATCGGATATGATTCTGCGAGGTACGCCGAATCGATATACAATATGGTCACGAAAGAATTTTAAGACATGGTGTGATGTTACGTTTCGTAGGGGAATTGCTTCCGCCCATTTTGAAAAGTAATCAGTTGCTGCTAATATGAAACGATGACCTCTCGCGGAGGGAGGGTCAATCGGCCCAATGATATCCGTGCCCCAACTCTCGAAGGGCCACGAGGCTATCGTAGGGTGTAACACATTAGGCGGCTGATGTAAAACCACACCATGGACCTGACATTGATGACAGTGCTTTGCAGTATTCATGCAATCGTCAATCATTGTAGGCCAATAGTATCCAAGTCTTTTAATCTTTAATTTCATTTTTGGACCCGATTGATGTGCACCGCACAGTCCTGAATGAACTTCATTAACAATTTTCTGGGCTTCTCGCTTGTTCAAACAGCGCAGCCACATGTGATCAAAGGACCGACGGTACAACAGATCGTTAACTAGTGCATATGATAGGGCACGTTTCTTAATCTGGTTGGAGAGTGATTTATCCTGGGGAAGCTTCCCTTCTTTAAGGTAATCGACTAAGGGTCGTCTCCAATCGCCTTCTTCGTCAATCGTCGAAGAGGCAGAAAGGATCTGAAGGGGAGTCTTACTAATGTGTTCCAAATCTATAAGGGAGAGGGTCTTACGACCCTGTATCTCTATAGGGATGGAATCCTCCTCAGGACATGCAAATTCCTTTGCAAGTTTTGCTAAGGCATCCGCCGCAGAATTGCTTCCACGGGGAACCCTATACAAAGTAGCAATGGGGATTTGTTCCAACAAGTGAAGTGTGTACTGGTGATATTTTAGGAGATTCGGATTCAAGACTTTATAAGTTCCGGCGACTTGGTTAATAACTAGTTGGGAATCTCCAAAGATCTTAATCTCTTTAATCTCCATTAGAATTGCAAGTTCCAAACCAGTTATCAGAGCTTCGTATTCAGCTTCGTTGTTTGTGCAAGGCTCCGACAAGTGGTAGGAAAAATGCATCATTCCTTTTTCTGGTGTAATAAAAATTAGACCGACTCCAGCCTTTCCAGGAATTACAGATTGTTGGGTCGCAATCCTACGAGAGGATGCTGCCCCATCAAAATATAATTCCCAGATGGCCTCTCCAGATTCCCCCAAACTCATGATTTGTTCGTCGGGTAAATCATCGTTCAGAGGAGAATCTGCCGGCAGCGGGTGTGCTGCCAGAAAGTCGGCAACAGCCTGTCCTTTCACAGCACGAAGAGGAGTGAAAGTAATCTCAAATTGCAACAATATCATAGACCAACGAGCTAAACGTCCTGACAACGTAGGTCGGGTCATAAGATATTGCAAAGGATTAACTCTTGAAATCAAACTGATTGAGTGGGAGAGCATGTAATGCCTCAGTTTCTGAGCTGCAAAAACTAAAGCAAGACAATGCTTCTCTATTGACGGGTATCGAATTTCAGTAGGAAGGAGTCTTCGACTAAGGTAGTAGAGAGCATTCTCTTTTCCTTCGTCGTTAACTTGAGCTAACAGGGCACCTAAAGACTCATCTAGAGCTGCGGTGTAGAGGATTAATGGCTTTCCCGGAATCGGAGCTGCCAAGACTGGCGGGTTAGAAAGGTATTGTTTGATATCGTCAAAAGCATTCTGACACTTCTCGCCCCATACAAATTTAGTATCCTTTTTCGCAAGGACAGAGAAGGGTTGACATCTCCCGGAAAGATTAGAAATAAACCTCCTTATATATGCCAATCTACCTTGTAGAGACCTTAACTGAGTAAGACTCTTAGGGGATGGCATATTTAAGATGGCTTCAATTTTAGCAGGATCTATCTCGATTCCGCGGTGCCTCACTACGAATCCTAAGAATTTTCCCGAAGCGACGCCGAAGGCGCACTTCAAGGGGTTCATTTTCAAATCGTAGCGGCGCAACCGTTCGAAAACAACTCTTAAGTCATACAAGTGAGCCTCTTTAACCTTGCTCTTGACAACTAAATCATCAATATAACATTCAACTTGATTATGAATTAAGTCGTCAAAGATACGGGTCATGGCCCGTTGGTAGGTTGCTCCGGCATTCTTTAAGCCGAATGGCATTACCTTATAACAAAAGATTCCAATAGGGGTTCTGAACGCCGTATTTCTCTCATCTTCAGGGGCCATCTTGATTTGGTTATAACCCGACGAGCCATCCATGAATGAGAAAATAGCATGTGAGGAGGCAATGTCCACCATGAGTTCTGGTATTGGTAGAGGGAACTCATCTTTAGGGCATGCCTTATTCAGATCCCTATAGTCGACACAAATCCGAATCTGACCATTTTTCTTTCGAACTGGCACGACGCTGGCCACCCAAGAGGGGTATTGTTCCTCTCGAATGAATCCGGCTTCTGCCAATTTCTTAACTTCAGAAACGACTTGTTGCTCAATCTCTAAGCGCATGCGTCGAGGAGCTTGTTTAACAGGGATGGCATCATGCCGAACTCCAAGTTTGTGAACTGCTACCTCAGCAGGCAAACCTGGCATTTCGTCATATGTCCAGGCAAAGCAATCCCTGAACTCGAATAACAACTGGATTAAGTCTTGGGTTTCACCCTCGCTTAACAAAGTACTTATGAAAATCGGACGGGGGTCATCATCGTTTCCCAGGTTAATTTCTCTCAACTCATCGACTGTCGACTTAATTTCCTCTTCAAATTCAGGGGGTGCATCCCGAACTTGAAGATCATCGGGATCGTCTAAAGTCTCCAAACAGAGTCCATCTAGAGGACAAGGAGGATCTGTAGGGACATTTGGAGAATCGAGGTGGTAAGTTATCATTAGGCAATACTCATCATCATCGAATGAACTAATTGTTCCAAAGCCAATACCACTTATTGGATTTTTATTTATTTTTGTTCGCCAAATATTCTCGTGGTATCTAGCTTGACCCTTAGTCCATCGGTATGGTATAGAACCTTTAGAAAAAGTATTTTTTACACAAACAGGGAAGTAGCCGAAAGGTAATTCCATTAATTCATTAAAATCTGCCTCCTCAAGGGTTACATCGCCTTCGTCCCTTGCGGAGGAGGAGCCAGGAAAGAATTTCTGGACTTTCTTAACTTCACCATCCAAGTTGGGGGCCACTTTGACTTCCAACCCTACAACCCTGCCCGCCGACAGTGGGGTCAGAGAAAGGGCCTCAATCCTTCTAGTGAGCTTTTCATACATTGTTAATTCGGGCTCGTCACTTTTAACTTTTGAAATATCTACCTCAGGGTCACTGTCCTGGTCTAAGGTGAGATCAAATTTTGGAGGAGTATTTATGTTTTGATAATCGAGGGAGAGGGCAGCACCTTGACTTTCTAGTTCACCATCGGAATCTGATTCCAAATCAATATACACAGGTGCTGTTCTTCTGTCTAATGAAGCACGGCCTCGACCTCGTGCCCTTAAAGCCATCCTCCCACCTCTTTGAGGTAATGTGCTTGGAGGTCTAAGGACAACGATATCAGAGTCGTCTTCACTACTCGATTGAATCATTTCTTGATTGATATCCTTATCTTTTTCTTTCTTTTGGTTGAATTTTTGTCCAACCATTTTCTCCTCAAATTTGATCTCTAATTTAGAACGGGACGAGGACCCTTTTGGTACGAAATATGCAGCATCTTCGTAGATCCCAATTTCTTGAATCGAGAATGGTTGCAAATCACCCTTAATCACATGTTCAATGCCGTCTCGTTGATACTTAATGCATTGGTGCAGGGTAGATGGAACCATTCTATATTCGTGAATCCAAGGTCTACCTAGAAGTGCGTTAAAGGACGTAGTCGAATCAATTATATGAAATTTAGCTTCAGTTTTTAAACCTCCTATTTCCAGGAGTAGAGTGATCGAACCTAAAGCTCTCTCGCCCTTCTCGTTGAACCCACGAAGCACCAACCTGTCGGTTGAAAGCTTGCTAGTATCAACTCTGAGATAAGCAAGGGTCTTTATGTTCATCACGTTGACCGATGCACCCGGATCAACAAGGACTCTTGATAACTTGAAATTTCCCACATCTACAGTAATGTAGAGGGGACGATTGTGGTCAGCAGTTCCCAAGAGTAAGTCTTCGTCTGAAAAGGTAACCCCAGGGACCTCTTTGAAGTAGAGAGCCTCACCTTCTGAAGTTGCAGCCAACTGTGTTAAGCAAATCTCGGGATCGAGAAGTGCTTTAATTAGAGACTCCCTCATTTCTTTGGAAAGAAGGAGGGCGTCATAAATACTTAATTTTGCTGGCAACTTCCTAAGGTGGGCTAGAACATTGTAATCAACCTTAGGAACGACAGACTCGAAACCCGGAGGAATTAGAGGGAATTCTGGTTGTTGAGGGGAATCCGGACTTAGATTTTCGAATGAGGATTGCTTGCCTTTGTCCTGAGGGGGCAACCTAGGGGGTAAGACTTTACCGCCACGGAGTTGCACCTGCTCAACGTCTTCGGGCGGGCAAACTAGGGCAGTGTCTACACACACCATAGGTGTTGGATCATCATTTCCTGAAAGCGAGTCAGAATCTGAAAGTTCTATCAAGATAGGATTTCCCTTGAAATTGATCTGAGGGAAATCACTTTCTGATAAAGCTTCACATTCGACCTCTTCTTGAATAGTCGAATCAGTGAGGCTGGTTTGATTAACCTCAATATTTATTTCATTAGGAGTTTGATTCAAAACAGGAGAGTCATCAATTTGCATTTGAGATTCATGGTTAATCATCAAGACAGAAGTAGAAGGATGTTTTTTATTCATCTTTTGACCCTTCGCCTTTGATGGGGCAAAGTAAAAGTCAGATAACAAAAGAGGGGAAAGGGTTTTAACACCACCATCCGCCATTCTAATACATCTCTCATCTACACACTTCCTCTCTACAAAATCAAATTTTTCTTCTTTTACATTTTTCTCAGTAGTTCCTAAGACTACTGGAGAGGAAAGTGGCTCAACATCCTTCTGCGAAGCATCCAGGTCAACCTTCCACACCGGGGCCTGGGCTATCGTAGTCAGCTGTTGAGAAAGACGAAAAGACTTGTTAATCGACTTTTTAAGTGCCCGGGACAAAGCAATGTCCCAACCATCTTCAACAAAACAAGAAGAGTTAAGAGGATTACCTGAAATGGTCTTAATTGAAGCCTTTTCTGGATCAACCAAGTATTCTTTAGGTATTATAATGTTACCTTGGGTGTAGTTCCTCTCAAGCCAGTCTTTAAACACAACGCAGTCCTCAAGAGGGTGACTAAGCATCCTGTGGTACGGGCAATACTTGGGATCATCTTTCTTGCTCTCATCCTCAGGCCTCCTAGCCTCTGGCAACTGAAAATCTGGTTTCTTTAACAGACTTCTGAAGATCTTCTTAACTGACTCCCTTTTAAATGGATAAGGCTTTGCCAATCTCTCTCTAAAAGGGATGAAGGAGGGATCTCTAGTATGTTGAGGAACTATCTGAAAGGGCTGCTTCTGAGGCGGCTGTGGTGGAAGTGGAGTGCTAGGCTGACTAATCACTGGCCTCTTTCCTTTATCTACTGCTGAGACCACAGCTTTCTTTTCAAATGTTTTCACCAATTTTGGACCCTTCCTTTCTTCAGACTGTTCTCGTAAGAATGGCATCCTAGGAGCCTCTTCCTGCAAATTGCTAGCCTTATTAAGAAGTTTCTCAAAAGTTTTAATAGTGAAACCCTTCAGGAGAAAAGCAACAGGACCGTGGATATTCTTCAAAAGGATCTCCACAGCATGTTGTTCTTGCAACTGGGGTTCACACTTCATCGAGAGGTTTCGCCACCTCAAGATGTACTCAACTAGAGACTCTCCCGGCTTTTGCTTTTCAACCACGAGATCGCCCACGGTGGTGCGTTGTTGCGCTCCAGAAAATCTCTTAAGAAAGAGGTTTTCTAGGTCGCTAAAGGTTCTTACTGAACCGTTGGGCAGATCGGCGTACCATTCAAAAGCAATGCCGGATAGACTACTTACAAATTGGCGAAATAGTAGAGCATCCGACCCTCCTGCATTGCAACAGCTTGCTCGGAAGTGGGCCAGATGCTGTCTCGGATTTTCGATTCCAGTGAAAACTTTAAAAGTTGGTGGCACAAAGCCCTTTGGGTAAGGAACTAAGTCATATTCCTCGGGGTAGGGTCTACCCTTTGAAATAGACACAGTTCCTTGAGCATGGGCTAAGGCCTCCCTTACCTGGTCCTCAATTAACTGCTTGATATCCTTCTGAGGTGGGATTGAAGGAATGGAGGAGACTGCAGGGTGAACTGGAGGTGTCTCTACTGGACAAGGGAGAGTCACAGGTGGTGACTCGAGAGGTCTGGAATTAAATTCTGCCCTTTTGGCCTTTTCTGTGAGCTCTCGAGCTGACTGGTGGATCATAAAAGACTCTTGCTGTGATTTGTCTAACTTCTCTTGCATTTCTCTAACTTGTGACATCATGCTAGCAAGCTGAGTCTCCAAGTTTTTTATGTGTTCTTCATCTCTATCTTTCACAGACTCATCTGACTCTGACTCAACAGCATGCGGATCATCATCCTTAACAAATCGGCGCTTGCTGGGCTCAGCTTCTTTATTAGATCCTCTAGTTTCGACCACATGAATGCCCCCAACATAATCATCTTCATCTCCGAGGAGATCATCCGTATCAGGGTCAAAAGAAGCCATTCCTTCTTTGTTCAACAAAATGTTTCTTATTTCCTGAACTACCTCCTCGACCGGTCTATCCCCAATTGACTTAGGGTCAAGGGGTAAGTATCCTTTATACTCAGCCATATCAAACAACTCTTCAGAATCCATAAGGGCGATGATTTCTGTAAGTTTTGGATTAGGATCTGGTTGAGACTTTGTATCCGGTTCATCTTCCATTTCTAAATCCTGGTCAATTCTCTCCTCTTCGACTATCCCAGAGCTGGTAGTCAGAAGAGTGGCATCCTCTACAGGGAGAGGGACATATTCCTCAGGAGAAGTAGGAGCTTGTAAGGTGATAGTTCCCACATCTGGTAAGGTAAGGTCCTCAGACACCTGACTAAGGGGCCTAGGAATGACACTCGGACTTTGGGGATCATCAACTGGGGTAACAGGAATGGTAACTATTGGATCCGGGGTCAGACTGGCTGTGGTAGGGCTGTCAACTGTAACAACTGGAGTACTAGCCTGAACATCCATCAATTCAACTGCACTCGGAGTAGGGTCGACTGAAACTCGTTGGAGCTGCAGAATGAACTTAGAAGTTCTAGGAGGTGGTGGTAGATTCTCCAATTTAGTTCTTTTTGGCACATATCTCCTTTCAGGAGATTTAGGTCTTTTTCCTTTAAGGTCCACAGACTTTTGAACTTCAACCCCCTTTGGTTTAACAATCACAGAGGCCAATCTTACAGGTTTATGTGGGGGTACCGGGGGTCTACCAGTAGAGTGGCGGCCTCTCTCGGACCCAGTCAACACAATACCCTCTGTTTGAGAGGACGGAGGGCGTGGCACCCAGTGATATCCATCAACCAGTACTGAAGTAGCAGGCTGTCTAACATACTTCTTTTTCTTTCTAACGAATTGTGGGGTTAAATTCTTTGCTTCAGATACTTCTTCCTTCAACACTTCTTTTTGGAAGCGATGTGAGATCACTCCCTTCAATTGTTTCACATATTCCTCTTTAGTCTGCCCGGTCTGTGCGGCGCAGGTATGAATTATATTTCTCAAAGTCCTTGTCTTTTGGAGATGTCTTTCTTTCTGAGTTTTCTTAGTCGAGTAGTCGACCGGGCATGGTGGAGAACGAGCTATCCTAGCTATCCTCTCCTCCCCTTGAGCTGAAGCCAGGGGGTAAAAGCGACTTCCCTTTAGGAGGGGAGAGGAAGCAGGAATAGGTAGCTCCTCAACAGCCTCAGGTTCTACTTGAGCCAAGGTCTTAAAGGGTAGAACTCTCTTAGCCTTAGAGATTTTCTTTCTAAGTCTCCTCAAATAGTTCTTCTTCTGATTCTTAGTGGTGAATCTAAGTCCAGAACTAGACCCTTCTTCAAAAACAGACTTAATTTCAGTGGGAGGCTCAACAACTGGTTCAGATTGTTTCTGATCATCACTGACTACTGGCAAGGTGGGTGCAGATCCCACAATTAACTCAACTACTGGGGGAGTTTCCTTACTGGCATCTAGGCTCACAATCTGGTGTCCATCCATAGAGAGCTCAAGAGTACTAAATCCCATTCCAAAAATAACAGTGCTCCCTTGGTCATTAACAGTCGAATACAACTCTCGGTCAAAGGAGAAAATCAGTTGGCCAGCCATTTGAAATTTTCTGAAAGTTAAAGAAGATGATTAAAATTAGATCTTTTTGAAAAGAGTGGTAAAAAGTATTTTATTATTATTTTTTTGAAAGTATGACATATGTTGGCCCACGAGGAAATCGTATGGGGTAACACATGACAACTTGGAGAAAAAATTTTTTTTTTTTTTTTTGAGGAAATTTTGAGAATTTGAAAAGGGGTTTTCTTACAGGTTCCCAAAACACAACGGACAGAGTTTCCCCTTGCCCGAAGGCTTATGGAATTGTAAGAAAGCCCAAGTAAAAAGGAATAGTTTAACCCTCCCCACCCTTAGAAGTCAAAGGGGAAATGAGGGGGTTAAAACTAAAAAGTTTGGCATGAAATCAAAAATTTTGAATTCCTTTCAATTTTAAAGATTTATATGTTGAACGAAAAATTTATCGACCATAAATCCATAAAATTAAATAGGATATCCAGAGATCTGATTTGACACTGTCGCCTCACAGGCTATGCTGGGGCAGAAGGTCAAAATCAGAACAAAAATCTAAATAAAACCAAATTTGGAGGTGGAACCTCTCTTTTAATATTTTGTTACTATTTTAGATGTTGGCCACACTTACCCAAAGAAGAAATGAGCAAAGGGACCAACGGAAGAAGTGACAGTTAAAACTACCGATGAAACAAACTTTTGCCATTATTAAAGATGGAGAGAGAGATTAGTCCCACCGGGCGTGCCATTTTTTGTTGGTGGAATTTTGAAAACATGTTTCGAAAAGATTAGTTTTCTTTGGGAGCTTTAAAATTGAGATTTAATTCTAATTCTAAAATCGAATCATCCCGTTAGAAAAATTATATCACCCCGAAGGACGAACATAAAATTTCATAACGGCGTTCAGATTTAGAATTATGAAATTCATCTTGAATATTATGACCGGATGCTAAAGAGAACTTCTTATGGCCACGAAGGGTCAAAATGAGGTTCAACTGAATATCCAGCTACAATATTCAAGAAGTGTGATCGTTAGGTTCACATCCAAAGCCTTATCAAAGAAAGATGTATCTCCCCGAAGGGAGAAAATATCATTCGATGATAATTCTTTGAATATGATAATAATGATCACTAATATTTTAAATTTTCCCAAAGAAACCCAATTGAGTTTTGAAAAATCAATTTTTAAAATCAGGTGCGTGTGTGGTTCTAAATCTCCTACGAGCGCAAGCCCTCGTAGTTAATTACATCGTAAGAAGACGAGGTCTCCTACGAAAACTCTCGATTAAAATAATGGCAAAATTTTGTTAGAATTTCTAGGAGTGATATCAAAGTATGAATAGAATTATTGGAAAATCAAAAGGGAATGGATCAAAATTGAGCAGTTATTAACGGAGTCAAAGGATGAGAGGTAGGGGACACTTTGAGATTCCAGAACCATCCGGAAGTGTCCCAACTTAATCTAAGTGTTGGGCTTTATGTTTTAGGATTGAAATGAAGCTTTAATTAGAGTTAAGTATTTTATTAGAAATTTGGGACTATATTCCCGAAATTTGGGGTCTTATAATCAAAGATCTGCCCCGGATCCTAAATCTATTTTGGACACTGGACCACAGTCGTCCGATCCTAACTAATGCAGTGCAAGGTCTGGACTTACCCCGGCCTGGATTGGGGAGCCAGCTAACCACCTAATCGATTTAAAATACATGAATCCGGTCTTTTTATGAAAGAATGGTAGGGACGTTGTAATTAAAGTTTTGGAGAGTTGGGGCCGACATCTAGAGACTCTCCTAATTGGCCCCTTTGACTTATGTCGGGTGATAAAATGCTAAGGACTATGAATTTAAAATTTTGACTCTTTAATTTGTATCTAATGCAATGCATGCTGGTTAACAACCTCAAATCAAATATGCTTGAAAATTTTAAAAACAGGCTTATAAAATAATTTTTTAGAAGACTGGACTTCCCCAGGTCCGGCACCTCGTCCTCATAGGTCAGACTATCCGGACTCTACCCGCAAGCGGGGAAGGGTCTAAAGCAAGGAAAGAGTAATGTAGAAATATGCATGCGACCCCGGGGGCGATCCCCGGCTAATTCCCTAGATTCGTTATCTTTCTATGTTGTTTAGACTCACTAAAATTTTAGACTTTTAAAATTATGAGTAGAAAAGTTTCACACCCTCACGAGCCTCACGTATCCAGGCGAAAACAAAGAGCGGCATGCAATCGCCAAAAAACTAGTAAAAACAAGTAATCCTAGAGGCAATCAAATCATCACATCAAATATAAATTAATTAATAAATGTCCATAGGCAGAATTGCCTTGCTTATTACAAACCAGAATATTGCAGAAAGTAAAGTGGCCGGGCACCACTGACAACAACCCGGATTCTAAACCTAGTAACGACGCAAGTTATTTTGAGTGGGATACTCTCAATCTTCAAATCTTCAAATCTTCAATTTCATTCTTCTTTGGACTCCTTTTCTTCAATCTTCTTGGAATCTTCGTAGTGGATTACCCAAATGGACAAGAGGGCACTTCCCTCTAAGGGGGAAGGCCACTCTTTCCTCTTTGTGTAAAGAAGAGGTATGATCCAAATTTGGATTTCCAAATGGAAAAGGAGTGTTCCCTAAAGGGGTATCCTTTCCTCTTTGGAATCCAAGCTTTGGATCTATGCATCCCAATTCAAAATAAACTTTCACAACACTTGACACTTGCACAAATTACATTTATATCAAAATAAAAGATCTAGACTCACCTGCAGGGTTATCCTAAGCAATTAATATATATAAAGCAGTTATTCCCAAGCAGTTGTATATGAGCAAAAAAAGTAAACACACTGGCCACGCTCTTTTTATGATTTGGGGGCTTTAGCAGCTGAAGCACCTGTGCAAAGAGTTTATAATATTTATGCATTTTTTTGATTTGCCCCCTTTTTTTATTGCCCTGCATGAGCGCGGCCACCTGCAGAAAACTATGTCAACATCCAGATCGTACCTAACCTAAGGGTAATCTAGTCACCAAACACATCAATCCATCCACAGAGTACAGAAAAAGTAAGCAGACACAGCAAAGCAATTTCATCCACAACATGCAGTGAAAACTACGAAAAATCCGGCACACAGCAGTAAAGTAAACACCGGCCTAACCTAGATCTAGAGTTGGTTGTCCTAGCATATCATCTAAAGTGTGTGAGAAAGGTCGTGTGGTTGGGATAGATCCTAAAGTGGGTTATTAGTTGAAGTTGTCTAAAGGTCTGGATTTGTTAAGGCTTAAAAGGGAATTTAAATTAAAATTTAAGTATTAATGAATTAAGAATTTTAATTAAACATGTTTTAAAAGTTAATTGATTACTACCTTTGTTTCACACCGAGGCCGTGAAGTTTATTTCACCTTCCTTGGGGCTAAGCTAATAGCCTCGTAGGCCTGGGTTACCCAGTAGCAATCGGGGTTGATTAAGTTATTTAAGTTGGTTGGAACTAAAGGAGTGGAGTTAGTCGCTGATTTTTAAAGTTGATTAATTTAAGTTTTCCATTAATTGATTCGTGGCGTTGTGCCACCAGGCTCGAGGAACCAGCCTCCTTAGGACACTTAGCCCCGCAGCCCGGAGTAGTCCAGCCGATAAACCAAATTAATGTAATTGAATTAGAGATTTTTAAAATGTTAAGTAATTAAAAAAAAATAATCTATTTTAAGATTTAACACCCCTTTGAATTCGTTCGTGGCGTTGTGCCACCAGGCTCGAGGAACCAGCCTCCTTAGGACACTTAGCCCCGCAGCCCGGAGTAGTCCAGCCGATAAACTTCATCTTTAGGGTGGTTGTTGTGTTTTAAAGGGTTTGTTAAGTGTTTTAAGCATTAAACCAATATTTTCTGAGTTTTAGAATGATTTTGAGCTTTTATGAATACTTTAGAATATTTTAATGATTTAATTAAAGAGTCAAAAGTTGAATTTTTGATTAAGCTCAAATTATAGAATGTTTGTATTTTATTAAAATACTAGGCCTTACTATGATCAGTTAGAAGGTAAGTACGTTGAAATTGGATTTGTCTACATTTTATTACAAAGGTTTGAAGTTTTGAACTAGTTTTGACTTAGAGTTGACCGATTTGTTGACTTTTTGAAATATTACAGATTTCTGGAATCTAATATTTTTAATAAATATTAGGAGTTATTGTGAGTTGAATGCAAGTGAGTTTGGGTGATTTGGATTTTTCTAGAATTAGTTATGAATTTTGGAAGTTTGGAGGTTTATTGGAATTATTTAATTGTTTTAATTAAGGGCTCCCTTGATGATTTTGCTCCAAATGGTTTCCTAACTTCTTGAAAATACCTCCAAAGGTCAGAAATGACCTAAGGAGTGATTCCCAAGTGTTTGGGAAATTTTTGGGATTTTTAAATATTAATAATTATTAAACTCAATTAAAAGTTGGATTCCACTTAAAATTTAACTGGGCATTAACCTGCTGTCAAATCAGCTGGGTTATAATTTTAATCAATAGGGAATCTAATTCTGGTCAGATAGAGGTATTATACATAATTTTTGGATTTAAAATGAATTTATTACCTTTTTTAGAAGTTTTAAAGGCTTAATTAAGGGTTTAGACTTAGGGAAATTAATTAAGGGTCTTAATGATTTCCAAAACTAATGAAATTTCTCCTAGTGTCTGTACATATCCCTAAGTTCAAGTCCTTGAAATTTTAACCCAAGGGGAAGTGAATCCTAATCATTCAAATCATTCTAAGTTTTCTACACATAAGCCCTTAATTATTGTCCTTAATTGTGTCACTAGTTTTTGAATAGGTTCAATATCAAAGTTCCTCTAACCCTTTGAGTAACATGGCATACATACACAATAGAAAGCACACAAGTCCTTAGATCTAGGAGAGCCTAGGCTAGGTGGTGTGTGCACCTTAAGCATGCAATTAACAAAATAAAAGTTGACTAGTTAAGGGGTTAACCAATGAACAATTAAAATAATTGCTAATTAATTAACCACCATTCCCCATTAATTTTGTTCAAGTATGCTTAATCAAAGTTTAAAATCTCAAAGGATCTCTCATGATTTAATTATCTAAGTAAATATAATTTTTAAAATAGATGTCATAATGTATATGTATACTTAAGTATATAAATATATATATATAAATATATAGTTTAAAATAAGGTAATTAGAATAATAGTAATTTTAATTTGAGAGATCCTCTAATTTATATAAGACACTCTAAAATTAGAGCTTAAATCTTAGTCAATATTTAATTTAGTATTTAAATATAAATTTACTATTTAATTAACTAAATATTTTTAAAAAGAATCTAAAATATTTTAAAATATTAAAGGGTTAATTAAAATATTATATTTTAAAATATCTTTTTTTTTTATAATCTGAAATGAGTTTCAAAATAAATTATTTTGAAATTATTAATTAATTTGGCTTATTTTGATTAATTATTAATTAAAAAATACTAAACTTTAAATATTTTAAAATTATTTAAGATATATTAAGTATTTCAAAGTAAATTTAATTTCATTCGAAAGGTTTTAAAATTCTGAAGATTTTGATATTTTAAAATTAATTTTTGGATTTATAAATAATTTTTAATTAATTTTCAAAGTTTCTGTAATTAAATAGCCTTAATTTTAATTTAAACTCACTTAATTAAAACGGCGGCTGTTAGTGGGACAGCTGGCGCGTTTTGGTTCGGCCAGCCAAAACGCGGCGACGGCGGGATGCCACGTGGAAGGCGGCGGTCATCCACGCGTCGGCTGCAGAGCGCGGGACGCGGTTCACTTAACCACGTCAGCAGGCGCTGCGGGCCGTTCGATCGAATGCTTAGGTCGTTCAACGGCGGGGATCAAATCCCGCTGTCCGATCCGATTGAGCAAGATCCAACAGCGGAGAGTTCATCCCGCGGTTTTGAACGGGCGGTCAGGATCGAGCCGGACCGCAGCTTGAGCCACGGGATCGAGTACACGCTTGATCAATGGGTGGAACGGCGCGATCAGATCCGTTGATCGAGAGATCAACGGACCAGATAGGGCTCAGTTCATGCAGCCAGCGAACCGAACCCTAGAACCCATTCTTTGACTCGTTCTCTTGATCCAGTGAATCAAATGAGTTAAAATTTTAAACTTAGAATCCCTAAGTGAAGAGAATCAATGGGGAATAATTTATTTTACTTAAAACGAGCTTAATAAAAAGCTAATTAAACTGGTGTCCCTAGAACTAGGGTTTGAGTTTTTCACCTTGATTTTGGACGGATTAAACCGTTTATGGATTTGTTGCACTTGTAGACTGTCCACGCTCCTTTTTGTAGAAGAGTCCACGGCTTGAAAGCTCCTGGATCGATTGCTAGCTTCCCTTGAACGGATTTAAGCTAGGGTCGCCGGGATCTCGCCGGAAAAGGCCTTTGACCAGAGGGATTTCGGTGGGAGAGTGTTGAGAGATGTCTGGGGAGCTCAATGGAACAGGGGGCAGGGCTTGAGAGGGCTTGAGTAGAGAGAGAGGGTTAGGGTTAGAGTATATGGCATTAAGGCCTTTTCCCCCTATTCAAACGCCCCCAGGCCAAATGGATGGCTGGGATTGACTCACCAGGTCCTCAGATGTTGCCAAGTGTCCCTGGGACAGCCAGAAGGCTGACCCAAAGGCTGGGCACGCCTCACTCCTATTGGGCGGCTTTGGGATGAGTGGGAGGGAACATTGCCTAAATAGCCTAAGCCAAACCTTTGGAGCAGCTTAAGCAAGGATTAGTTAGGGAAATAAAGCAAAAGGAGGCTTTTAGGCATGTGATATAGGGAGGAAATAGGGCTTTGACCATGAAAAATAGGGTTTAAGGGGGGATTGACCACTTTGACCGGTCAACTGGTCAATGGTTGCTGATGTGGCATAGGAGGGAAGTAGGAGCAGCCAATGGGAGAGCTTCCAAGCCTAATCTCACACTCCTTGAAGTTAAATAGAAGGTTTGACCAATTCAAGGAGGGATTTAGGGCTTCGTTGACTTGGTTTGACCAGTCAACCAGGTCAAAGTTGGTGATGTGGCATTTGAGGGGGTAAAGGATCATTTGGAATGATTTAATCAAGGGTTAAAAGTCAAAGTGAGAGCTTAGAAGGAGTGGGAGCAAATGCCATTAAGCTTTGACCTAGAATTGAGGGTTGACTTGGTCAACCCAAGTTGGGTTGAACTCAAAATAGGTTTGGAAATATTCAAGGCTTTGCATAGAATGATTTCAAAGGATTGGAGATATTGACGTGGTTAAACAAGTTGAAAATGGTTCATTTGAAACCATAAGGGTCCATTAGGTCAAACCATGTTGACTGAGTCAACTAGGTTGACCCAATGGGTGAATCTGGGCTGGAAAGGTTTGAAAAATCATTTGAAGGCCATTGAGGGTGGTTCCTAGGTCTGGGGAGGTCAAATTGACCAAAATCCCTATTTGAGCCCCTAAGGGCCTGTTTGGTCAACCTGGGTTGACTTGGTCAACCAGGTTGACCCAGGGTCTGGGTTGAAATTAGGATTCTCAAGTGGATTGAGTCAAAGTTTGGATATGTTTGAAATTTGAATTAATTTGGATTTGAATGGATGGAGTTTGAGATTTAAATTGATCACAGGTAAGAATCAAATTGAAATTGGAGTGGATCAAATATAGGAATTGATTTGAGGTTGAGGTTGATCAAGGGTGGAGATTGATTTGAAGTTGGAGTGGTCCTAAGATCTAGAAGAATTCTAAGATCTAGGATTTAAGGGAATCCTAGGCTCTAGAGTAGGCTCTAAGGTCTTGGATCTAGAAGGATCCTAAGGTCTAGAGTGGATCCTAGGGTCCAGGATTAGATCTAGATTCTGGAAGGGTCTTAGTGACCTCATACAAAAATGAGGTCAACAAGCCTAAATGGTAATGATGTTTTATATGGATTAAGGGTAAACAATATTTATATGCTATATTTAAATTATATCAAAACTCCTAATGCTTTTTCTTTGAAAACTATTTTTGATGAATCATGGTTATGGCATAGGAGACTTTATCACTTTAGCATGAAAAACTATAGAAAATTTACCCAAAAGGAGTTGGTTAGAGGTATACCAAAACTAGACTTTACTAAGGATCACCTTTGCGATGCATGTCAATTAGGAAAATAGGTGAAGTCCTTATTTCAGTCCAATAAGGATCATAGAACTAGTAAACCTTTAGAGATTTTACATATGGATCTTTTTGGACCGGTTGAAATTGTAAGTTTAGGAAGGAAGGTATACGGATTTGTGATTATAGATGATTTTTTTAGATTCACTTGGGTTAAATTCTTATATCATAAGAGTGAATCATTTGAGAAGTTTAGAGATTTTTCGACTTGGATTCAGAGGAAACTAGGATGTGAGAGTTTAACAATCCAAAGTGATTATGGAGGAGATTTTGAAAATGAAAAATTTGAAGATTTTTATAAAGAAAAAGGAATTGATCATAATTTTTCTGCACCTAGAATCCCTTAGCAGAATGGGGTAGTCAAAAGAAAGAACAGAACATTAATAGAAGCTGCCCGAGCTATGTTGGCAAAAGATTCACTTCCTAAATATTTTTGGTCTGAAGTGGTTAGCACTGCATGTTATGTTCTGAATAGAGTGAATATCAGATCGAAATTAAACAAAACACCCTATGAGCTTCTTAAGGGGAGAACACCTAATATGTTACATTTACATATTTTTGGATGTAAGGTGTTCATACATAATAATAGAAAATCTACCTTAGAAAAATTTGATCCAAAATCAAATGAAGGAATTTTTCTTGGATACTCTAGTGTTGGAAAATCTTATAGAATATTTAAAAAAAGAACTTTGGTAATTGAGGAGACCACACATATTGTATTTGATGAATCTGAAATTTTAGAAGAGCCAAATTTGGAAGAGGATGAAATAGAAAATAACTACCAAAAGAATGAAAAAATTAATTTGGATGAAAATTTAGAGATAGAAAACTCGTTGCTTAGAGATTTGAGATTTTCTAAAACCACCCTAAGGAATTGATTTTAGGTGAACCTAGTAAGGGTGTTAGGACTAGGCATGGACTAAGCAAAGAATGTTGAGTCCAGTAATTAGGTTGTTAAGCCTAAGTAAGTGTCCCAAGGCTACCAAGAGGGGGGTGAATTGGTAGTTTTTAAAATTTTAAACCCTCTTAAAAATAAAGTTGAACCGAAATAAAATTTTCTTTTTTTTTTAAAGTTAGTAGAAAAATATTTTTCAACCACAGAGTTGTTAAAACTGAATTTTAAAAGTGCGGAAACGTAAAAGCTATAAAGTAAATGACACCAGATTTATAGTGGTTCGGTCTATAACCAGACCTACATCCACTCCTCAGAGGCACCCTCTGAGTATTGCACTAATACCAATAGTGACTCTCCTTTTGCACCCACAGCAAGGCGGAGAAGCCCTTACAACACACTCTTTTCACCACTCCCCGGTGCGGTAGAGAACCGTCCGTCCTTTTACACAAAACCCAGTGTTGGCAGAGAACCGTCGTCCTTTCACACCCTCCAAGTGTAGGCAGAGAACCCTTCGTCCTTTCACACTCTCCTAGTGTGGGCAGAGAACCCTTCGTCCTTTCACACTCTCCTAGTGTGGGCAGAGAACCCTTCGTCTGTTCACACTCTCCTAGTGTGGGCAGAGAACCCTTCGTCTGTTCACACTCTCCAAGTGTCGGCAGAGAACCGGACCTTCTTGAATGATCTTCTCACAAGAATCTAGAAGGAAGAAAGAAAAAGAGTGAAGAAATCCAATTTCACAAGTAGAGACTCTTACCTTAGCAATCCAAGTGAAGCCTTCTAGCTCCAGTGGTAGGAATCCTCCTTTGAATGCTCTCTTCCACTCTCTCCTTGGCTATTCTCTCAAAAGGCACGAAGATCAAATGACAAAAAGATTGGGTGGCAGTCTAATTTGGACTATTTATATAAAAGACAAGTGAAACCGCCCAAAAACTGCAAATTTTCAATTCTGTACGCAGTGGATCGTCCTGTACGATTCTGGATCGTCCTGGACGATTTTACTTAAACGATCTGAAACGACCCAATTTGTATATGTGTACGAACTGACTTCGTACATCTGATCGTCCTGTACGAACTTGGTTCGTCCAGTACGAACGGTTATTACAAGGTCGGTTCTAGAAACTGCTGAAAACTGTTCTAAGTCGGTTTGTCGTTTGAACGAAAATGTGGTCGTCTGGACGAAAATTTTCCAGAGAGCCGATCGTCCTGGACGATTATTTATTTCGTCTGGACGAAAATTTTCCAGAGAACCTATCGCCGCGGACGATAACTTGTTTTCGTCTGTACGAAAAAAGTTCCAGAGAGCTGATCGTCCTGTACGATATTTATTTTCGTCGGGACGAAAATTTTCCAGAGGACTGGTCGCCTCGTACGATGGTAAAATTCGTCTGGACGAAAATTTTGCAGAGAACCCATCGCCTGGGACGATGATAAATTTCGTCCTGGACGAATAGGACTTAGAAAATTTTTCAAGGCAAGTTCCTATTCGTTCCAAGTGCTCTATAGGAGATAACTGACAGATCGTCCAGTACGATAAATATCGTCCTGTACGATCAGTATAGAATTTCAAGATCTCCTTATTTGTGTGTGTGTGTGAGATTTTATTCACTCAATTACAATCACTCCCTTTCAAAGTTAATTCAAAGAAAAGATAAACATCAATTATACATAATATCTCATGTTGAATTTGAATTGAAGTTTTCGTAGTCTGGAGTCTGATTTTCCTGAAATGTTAGTACACACAAGAGCAAGTGCAAATCTTCTGAAATTGTTAGGAGATAACTATACATTTGAACAATAATGTTTGGAATCATCAAAACTACATAAGTTGCATAAATATAATTCATTCAAATAGCAACTATTCAAACAATCTCCCCCTTTTTGATGATGGCAAAACAATTATTATTAGTATGGTTTCAAGTTAAAACACATTTTTTATCTCCTAAACTCCCCCTGAATTTATGAGTACATTAAAATAAGGAGGCATTAAAGAACAATATTTATTTTTTTTTTTTTTTTTTTTTTTTTTTATTATTAAAAAAAATTGCAAACAGAACAACTAAAAAAGATAAAACACAAACATACACAAACTAATAATTTCTCCCCCTTTTTGACAGCAACAAAAAGTGAAGAAGAAAAAGACCAGAAATGTAAATAATTATATGAAATTCATTGTTAAAATTTAATCTAAATGGTGATTGACATAGGGTATGCAATTTTAAACTAAAAACATTAGGTCAATCATAGAAATTCAGGAGATTTAAAAAGTGATATAACTTTGTAAGTAAGAAGAATTTAGCAAAGACATGATTCAATTTAGACATTTGAATATAGAAAATCATTACAAGAGAGATGAAGAAAAAATTCTATATTTCAAAATTCAATAGAATATAAATGAACATAAGATCAATTTGAATTAAGAGATTGAAAGAATTTGGAAAGAAGAGAATTACCACATGTGGCGCTTTGCGCATCTTTTTCAACTTTTTGAGCACATTTTTGTGCATCTATTGATATTGAGCTGATTTTGTGCCTCTTTTTCATATTTGCGAACCATTGCGCATTTCTTTTGATTTTTTGTACTTTTTGTACAATTTTCAAGAGTACTTTACACCAATTCTTTCCAAAATCAATAATCTAAAATTTCAAATATTTCTAAGTACATAAATATTATTTGAACAAAGAAATACAAAATAAGTAAACATCTAAATTGCAATAATAATTTTAACTTTTATGTAGTCTAAATGAATAGACATGAATTTAAAAATTCTAATTACAACAAGTTATAAACAACTTTTAAATTTTGAAAGACTAGATTTTCTAATGTAGATAATCTCCAATTACAATCTAATTTAAGCATTATGAAGATTAAATAATACTAATGAAATTCATAAAAAATTAACCACATTTCAATAACAAATCAATACTGAAACAAGTGTGAAATGCATTGATTTATATGAAAAGATTACATTTCACAAAAGCTAAACACAACATAAAATAAAAGACAAATACCTACATTTAACAAAAACATTAACATAACAAGAAAAAAATGAGTAACAATCACAACAACACAACAAAAATACAACACAAGTACTACAAAAACACATAAAATCATCTCTACTGTTCTGGAGGAGGAGGAGGAGGAATGCCACCGAAAAGGTTAAAGTAGGAGGCCATCAACATTACATTGGTATTGATATCATGTACTTCATTTCTAATAACACCAATGTCATGTTGTTGCTGCACAAGTTGAGCATCAAATTGATCAAATCTTTGATCAATATGAGTCTCTAAACGATCAAATCTCTCAATCAGATTCTGATAATCTGACTGAGGTGCAGAGGTATGCTCTCCTTCTTCTCTTTCTTCTTCTTCTGAAGCACTGTCATGTGCTTTCCCTTTTTCTTTTTCTTCCTTGAAGAGCAGTCTGAATGATGTATTGTTATAGTAAACTGGCTCTTCATATTCTTCATCAGGATGCACTATATTGTATTTCTTCTCCAAAATATAGGTAATTAAGTGCCCTAATGAAATGTTTTTCTTTTTCTTCTGATCAGCATGTCCTATTTCTGAAAGCCTATAGATATGATCTATGATGAGTTGGGCTTCATCAATAGGATGTCTTGACATGATTAAAAAAGTTAGACAAGAAAGGAGAGGAGTGATGTTAATCCTATCACCAGCTTTAGGAATAATTGAGGATCTAAGGATATGCTGGATGATTCGGGCATCTTGGGTCATACCTGAGACTCTAGCAACATGATTGTCAATTGCATTTCCTCTAATTACCCTATTGATTTCAAACCATTTGAAGGAGTTTTCTGACATTAGGGTGTGGGCTCTATATCCCTCAGTTCTTAAGTTTAAAAATGCACCAAGATCGTGCTTGGTGATCTCAACTTTTTTCTTAAAAACAAAAGAACTAATGATAGAGTGGTCAGAATTGAAACTCATGTTGGCAAGGAAGTAATGGTAGGTTTGTTTGTTGTAGAGGTAAACGAGAGAAAGAATGAACTGAAATTGGGTTGAGGCGAAGAGGTGCATTACCCGATATTTCAACTCTGCTGGGATAAGAATGCGAGACGGAGTGATTTTTGCTGAGGCAAAACGAGGAAAAGATTCCTCATTTTCCTTAGAAAGAAAGTTGTCTGGGGCATTCCTGTTTGGTTTCTTCACCAAAACCTTTTGTCTTTTGCTAGAGGAGGCCATTGTTGATTTGATGTTGAAAGGGATTGAAAAAGAAATTTGAAAGTGTGATTTTCAAGTTTGAAAAGCCTTCATATTTAAAGGAAAAACGATACTTTCGTCCTGGACGAAAATATTCGTCCTGGACGAACATAA
Organism: Dendrobium nobile; assembly: GCA_022539455.1. Taxonomy (NCBI): domain Eukaryota; kingdom Viridiplantae; phylum Streptophyta; class Magnoliopsida; order Asparagales; family Orchidaceae; genus Dendrobium; species Dendrobium nobile. Next base: position 25,699,057 of record CM039736.1, on the reverse strand, counting down.
TAATTCGTCTGGACGAAGCATGTTCGTACAGACGATCCAATTCGTCCAAAATGTAACGGCTTTTCGTATTCAACACAACTTACGATGCGTCTCTTCGTACAGGCTTTTTGACTTGACCGATCGTACAGACGAAAAAAATTTCGTACAGACGATCGAAAAGTATTTCGTTTTGATGACTCTTGAAAACCGTCCCCTACAATGAAACGACACATGTTCGTCTGGACGAACGAAAATTTCGTACAGACGAAGTTTGTATTAAAAACTATCTTATCCATTCAACCGCTGCATTCAATCGTCCCGACGTTTGAGAGAAAAAAAAATTTCGTCCTGGACGATCACAGATCGTACAGACGATCCAATAAAAAACTGCTCTAAAACGGTTTAAATTTTCGCAAACTGTTCCTTTACACATCGTCCCGTACGAAAATATTTCGTCCTGGACGATTTCCTCCAAAAATTAATTTTGATTTTTTAAATTTTTAAATTAACAAAATCAACAAAAACAATCAGAAACACAGAAAACATAAAACAAAATCATAAATCCAAAAACAATTCATTAAAAAACACACAAAAATTCACAAAATTTCAAAAACAAAACATAACAAGTATCAATGTTTGCAAAGACATTTGAGTTAAGCATTCAAATCAATAACACCAAGCCTTGTTCTTAAAGTACTGAAGGTATCAAAGGCTAAAGGTTTTGTAAAAATGTCTGCAAGTTGATTTTCAGTTGAAACATGTATGAGTTCAATTTCTCCTTTGGATACGTGATCCCTTATGAAATGATGCCTTATATCGATGTGTTTGGTTCTAGAATGTTGAATAGGATTTTTTGAAATACAAATAGCACTAGTATTGTCACAATAAATTGGAATAGTGCCTATAGTTAATCCTAAGTCAATCAACTGTTGTTTTAACCAAAGTACTTGTGCCACACAACTTCCTAATGCAATGTATTCTGCTTCTGCAGTAGATAGTGCCACTGAATTTTGTTTTCTACTAGACCATGAAACTAATGAATTTCCAATGAATTGACATGTTCCAGAAGTGCTTTTCCTATCCACTCTACAGCCTGCAAAGTCAGAATCTGAGTAACCAATAATTTCAAATGAAGAGCTAAACTTAGGATACCAAATTCCTAAGTTTTGAGTTCCTAGTAGATATCTTAAAATCCTTTTTACTGCTGTCAAATGTGATTCTTTTGGATCTGATTGAAATCTAGCACATAGGCAAACACTAAACATAATATCTGGTCGGCTAGCAGTCAAGTAAAGTAAAGATCCAATTATCCCTCTAAATTTCTTTTGATCAACAGATTTTCCCTTAAGGTCCTTATCCAACTGAACTGAAGAACTCATTGGTGTACTAACAGGTTTAGCATTGTCCATTTCATATTTTTTTGAGGATGTCCTTAATATATTTGTTTTGACTAAGAAAAGTACCTTCCTCAAGTTGCTTAATGCTAAATCCTAGAAAGTAATTTAAATCTCCCATTAGATTTCTATATTTTCTTCCACATTTTCTTCCAAATTTAATCTATCAATCTTTTGGGAGTTTTCTTCAATTTCTTCTTCAACAACTTTTGGCTCTTCTATGTTTCCATTTTCATCAAAAACAACATGTGTGGTTTCTTCAATGACTAAAGTTCTTTTGTTGAATACTCTATAAGATTTTCCAACACTTGAATATCCAACAAAAATTCCTTCATCTGATTTTGGATCAAATTTTCCTAAGGCAGATTTTCCATTATTATGTATGAACACCTTGCAACCAAATACATGTAAATGAGACAAATTTGGTGTTCTACCTTTTACCAATTCATAGGGTGTTTTATTCAAATTTGATCTCACATTTACCCTATTCAGAACATAGCATGCAGTGCTAACCGCCTCAGCCCAAAAATATCTAGGAAGAGAGTATTCTGCTAACATTGCTCGGGCGGCTTCTATTAATGTTCTGTTCTTTCTTTCAACTACTCCATTTTGTTGAGGAGTTCTAGGTGCAGAAAAGTTGTGATCAATCCCCTTTTCTTTACAGAAATCTTCAAATCTTTCATTTTCAAATTCTCCTCCATGATCACTTTGTATAGAAATTATTTCACATCCTAGTTTTCTTTGTATCCAAGTTGAAAAATTTCTGAATTCCTCAAATGATTCACTCTTATGAAAAAGAAATTTAACCCAGGTGAATCTTGAAAAATCATCTACTATTACAAATCCATATACCTTTCCTCCTAGACTAACCGTGCTTACAGGTCCAAAAAGATCCATGTGAAGAATTTCTAAAGGTTTACTGGTCCTAAGATCTTTATTGGATTTAAAAGAGGACTTCACTTGTTTTCCTAATTGACATGCATCACATAAGTGGTCCTTAGTAAAGTCTAGTTTAGGTATTCCTCTAACCAAATTCTTTTGGGTAATTCTTCTAAGATTTTTCATACTAGAATGACAAAGTCTCCTATGCCAAAGCCATGATTCATCAGAAACAGTTTTCAAACAAAAAGCAGTAGGAGATTGAATACAATTTAAATCTAGCATGTAGACATTGTTCACCCTTTTTCCATTTAAAACAATTTTCCCATTTAGGCTAATTATGCAGCTAGTAGGTAAAAATTTTACATTATAGCCCTTATCACATAGCTGACTTATGCTAAGCAAATTATGTTTTAAGCCTTCAACTAATAAAACATTATCTATGAAAAAGTTTTTCAAATTTCCAATCATACCTGATCCAACCACCTTCTTTGTGGTATTATCTCCAAGTGTAACCTTGCCTCCACTCCTGGCTTCCAGCGTTATGAATTGAGCAGTATCTCCAGTCATGTGCTTAGAACATCCGCTGTCCAGGTACCATATACTCTCACGAGGTCTTGTGTGAGAGTATTCCTGCAAAATTCTCAATTGTTATACCTGGGAACCCAAACTAGTTTGGGTTCACCTTTATGAAATTTATAATCAGATGCATGTGTGATATGTCTAGGTTTATGCATCTTAGTTCTCCACACCAAATTAGGTTTCATCTTTAAAGTGCAGGTGTGAGATATATGTCCCAAAAATCCACAATTGTTACATTTAACATTAGGAAAAATATTCCTATGTTTTCTTTCATATGATTGTCTTCTAAGGGATTTCATGAATTTAGGATAATATTTAGGATTTGTAAAATCTTCAAGTTTAGGGGGGTTCCTATTATCCTCGAGAGCTCTTATAGTAAGTTTGTAAAATGAATTCATATCCTCCAAGATTCGATTTGTATAATTGATTCTATATGTCTTGTGCTCAGATTCATCCTTAAATTTCTTAAATTCTTTTTCAAGTTCAGCATAGGATGATTTTAAATTTTCAAAATTTTTATTCAAGTCATCATATTCATCAAGTAGTTTCATGTGGTTGCTATCAATTAAAGCATGATCTTTCCTAAGGATTTCGTGTTCCTTATTAAGCTCTTCCAATTCTAAAATTAAACTAGAATGCATCTTTTTAGTTTTCCTATATGCATCATGCATGTGTTCAGAAACTTCAAACAGTTCATCATATGTTAAATCACATACCTCTTCTTGATCTGATTGTTCAGCTTTATCTGCCATCAAGCAAAGGTTGGTGACTTCTTCTTCGTTTTCAGTCTCAGATGAGTCTGAAGCTGAGTCAGCCCAAAAAGCCTTTTGAAACTTCTTCTTGCCCTTTTTTACCATTGGTTTCTCCTCTACCTTCTCCTTGCTAGGAGTGGCTTTAAGTTTTGGACAATCAGTTTTTATATGACCTGGTTTCCTGCATTCATAACAAATCAATTCATTAGAAACCCTGCCATTTTTGTTATACTTACCTCTATTCCATTGCTGGCGTCTCTTCTGCTTCCTTTTTAAAAAGCTTCTGAATTGTCTAGTCATCAGTGCTATATCGTCTTCATCCTCAGGTTGTGAGTGTTCACTTTCTGACTCTTCCACATTTAATGCAAGATTCTTGTCCTTTCTTGGTTCACCTGCATCAATCTTTTTTTGACTTACTCCTTGCTCGTAAGTAATGAGTGAACCAAGAAGATTGTCAATTGAATAAATGTTCAGATCTTTTGACTCTGTAATTGCAGTAATTTTAGCATCGTATGTAGTAGGTAAACAACGAAGAATTTTATTAACCATTTCAGCATTAGTTAATTCCCTACCAAGTGCATGCAAAGAGGTGACAATTTGAGTGAATCTTGTGTACATGTCAGATATAGATTCATTAGGTTTCATGCGAAATAATTCGTAGTCATGTAACAAGATATTGAGTCTTGATTGCTTAACCTCATTTGTCCCTTCATAAGTAATACAAAGTCTATCCCATATGTCTTTTCCGCTTTTACAAGTGGAAACTCGCATGTAGTCTTCAGATTTTAAAGCACAAAAGAAACTATTTAAACATTTCGCATTTAATTGTGCTAAGTCACGTTCTTCTATAGTCCAATCTGCATAGGGTGTATCTACCCTAATTCCATCAACTAATCTAGTTGGTTTTGTGTAACCTTCCTGGACTAGCATCCACATGCGATAATCAAGTGACTGTAAGAAAGTAGACATGCGTGTTTTCCAAAAATCAAAAGGAATATTATCAAACAGTGGAGGTCTAGTGATAGAGTAACCCTCAGGTGTGTTTCGGTTTCCAAATGTAGCCATCTACGTTAATCAAAAAGTAGTTCAAACTTATGATTTTGAAACTCTGCTCTGATACCACTTGTTGAGTCCAGTAATTAGGTTGTTAAGCCTAAGTAAGTGTCCCAAGGCTACCAAGAGGGGGGTGAATTGGTAGTTTTTAAAATTTTAAACCCTCTTAAAAATAAAGTTGAACCGAAATAAAATTTTCTTTTTTTTTTAAAGTTAGTAGAAAAATATTTTTCAACCACAGAGTTGTTAAAACTGAATTTTAAAAGTGCGGAAACGTAAAAGCTATAAAGTAAATGACACCAGATTTATAGTGGTTCGGTCTATAACCAGACCTACATCCACTCCTCAGAGGCACCCTCTGAGTATTGCACTAATACCAATAGTGACTCTCCTTTTGCACCCACAGCAAGGCGGAGAAGCCCTTACAACACACTCTTTTCACCACTCCCGGTGCGGTAGAGAACCGTCCGTCCTTTTACACAAAACCCAGTGTTGGCAGAGAACCGTCGTCCTTTCACACCCTCCAAGTGTAGGCAGAGAACCCTTCGTCCTTTCACACTCTCCTAGTGTGGGCAGAGAACCCTTCGTCCTTTCACACTCTCCTAGTGTGGGCAGAGAACCCTTCGTCTGTTCACACTCTCCTAGTGTGGGCAGAGAACCCTTCGTCTGTTCACACTCTCCAAGTGTCGGCAGAGAACCGGACCTTCTTGAATGATCTTCTCACAAGAATCTAGAAGGAAGAAAGAAAAAGAGTGAAGAAATCCAATTTCACAAGTAGAGACTCTTACCTTAGCAATCCAAGTGAAGCCTTCTAGCTCCAGTGGTAGGAATCCTCCTTTGAATGCTCTCTTCCACTCTCTCCTTGGCTATTCTCTCAAAAGGCACGAAGATCAAATGACAAAAAGATTGGGTGGCAGTCTAATTTGGACTATTTATATAAAAGACAAGTGAAACCGCCCAAAAACTGCAAATTTTCAATTCTGTACGCAGTGGATCGTCCTGTACGATTCTGGATCGTCCTGGACGATTTTACTTAAACGATCTGAAACGACCCAATTTGTATATGTGTACGAACTGACTTCGTACATCTGATCGTCCTGTACGAACTTGGTTCGTCCAGTACGAACGGTTATTACAAGGTCGGTTCTAGAAACTGCTGAAAACTGTTCTAAGTCGGTTTGTCGTTTGAACGAAAATGTGGTCGTCTGGACGAAAATTTTCCAGAGAGCCGATCGTCCTGGACGATTATTTATTTCGTCTGGACGAAAATTTTCCAGAGAACCTATCGCCGCGGACGATAACTTGTTTTCGTCTGTACGAAAAAAGTTCCAGAGAGCTGATCGTCCTGTACGATATTTATTTTCGTCGGGACGAAAATTTTCCAGAGGACTGGTCGCCTCGTACGATGGTAAAATTCGTCTGGACGAAAATTTTGCAGAGAACCCATCGCCTGGGACGATGATAAATTTCGTCCTGGACGAATAGGACTTAGAAAATTTTTCAAGGCAAGTTCCTATTCGTTCCAAGTGCTCTATAGGAGATAACTGACAGATCGTCCAGTACGATAAATATCGTCCTGTACGATCAGTATAGAATTTCAAGATCTCCTTATTTGTGTGTGTGTGTGAGATTTTATTCACTCAATTACAATCACTCCCTTTCAAAGTTAATTCAAAGAAAAGATAAACATCAATTATACATAATATCTCATGTTGAATTTGAATTGAAGTTTTCGTAGTCTGGAGTCTGATTTTCCTGAAATGTTAGTACACACAAGAGCAAGTGCAAATCTTCTGAAATTGTTAGGAGATAACTATACATTTGAACAATAATGTTTGGAATCATCAAAACTACATAAGTTGCATAAATATAATTCATTCAAATAGCAACTATTCAAACAAAGAAGCCAATCATTCTGCCTTTATTTCAATGATAGAACCCATAAATATAAATCAAGCACTTTTGGATGAATTTTGGAATTTGGCAATGTAAGAAGAATTAAACCAATTTGTGAGAAATGATGTTTGGGAATTAATTACAAGGCCAAATGATTAAAGTGTAGTTGAAACTAAGTGGGTATTCAAAAACAAAATGAATGACTCAGGAGTTGTCATTATAAATAAAGCTAGATTGGTGGCTAAGGAGTATAATCAGATTGAAGGAATTAATTTTGAGGAGACTTTTGCCCCTGTAGCGAGACTTTAAGCAATTAGAGTTTTGTTAGCCTTTGCTTGTTTTAAAGGAATCAAATTATTTCAAATGGATGTTAAAAGTGCCTTTTTAAAATGGGGGGATTCAAGAGGATGTTTATATTGAATAACCTCCAGGTTTTGAAAATTCAAAATACCCAAATCATATTTTTAAATTGAAAAATGTATTATATGGGTTGAAATAGGCACCTAGGGCTAGTATGAGAAGTTAAGTACTTTCCTACTTGAGAGAACTTTTAAAAAAGAAAGTGTGGACACCACTCTCTTTTTGAAGAAATTGGGAGACGATATGCTCATTATACAAATTTATATTGATGATATCATCTTTGGATCTGCAAATAAAATTCTTTGTGATAATTTTTCTAAAATAACGAGTAGTGAATTTGAGATGAGTCTAATGGGAGATTTGAGTTACTTTCTAGGTTTTAGCATTAAGAAAATTAAGGGGGGAATATTTCTTAGTCAGACAAGTATGTTAAGGACATCCTTAAAAAAGTATTAAATAGACAATGCTAAACCTGTTAGTACACCTATAAGTTCCTCCGTTCAATTGGATAAGGACCCAAGGGGATAATCTATTGATCAAAAGAAATTTAGGGGAATAATTGAAGCTCTACTTTACTTGACTACTAGCAGACCCGATATTATGTTCAGTGTTTGTTTGTTTTCTAGATTTCAATCAGATAAAAAAGAATCACATATGACAACAGCAAAAAGGATTTTGAGATATCTCTTGGGAACTTAGAACTTAAGAATTTGGTATCCTAACTTTAGCTCTTCATTTAAAATAATTGGATATTCATATTCGAACTTTGTAGGGTGTAAGGTTGATAGAAAAAGTACTTTTGGAACTTATTAATTTATAAGAAATTCTTTAGTTTCTTGGTCCAGTAGAAAATAGAATTTTGTAGCCCTATCTACTGTTGAAGTTGAATACATTGGCTTAGAAAGTTGTGTGGCACAAGTTCTTTGGTTGAAATAACAGTTGATTGACTTAGGATTTATAATAGGAATAATTCCAATTTATTGTGACAACACTAGTGCCATTTGTAGTTCAAAAAATCTTATTCAAAATTCTAGAACCAAACATATAGACATAAGGCATCATTTCATAAGGGATCACATACCCAAACGAGAAAATTATCTGAACCATGTTTCAATAAAAAATCAATTTACAAATATTAATTGACCTTAATTTTGTCAAACCTTGTGGTCAAAGAGTTGACCTGGTCAAATTGACTAAGTTAGACACCAAGACCCTTCCAAATGGGTTCAGAGAGTCAAGCCAAGTCTACTAGGCCCAAACCCATGCACTAGGTAAACCTGGTTGACCAGGTTAACCCAAGTTGACCCAATTAAGCCTAAATGGGTCAAATCAATTTTAAATCAATTCAAATTTATTCTTGGCTCAATCCACTCATTCCTTAGGACAAATTGACTAAGTGGTCCAGATCTAAGCCCTTAAGCCTTTAAATACTCTTTTTAGGGTTCCAAATAGGGGACTTTTGTAATTGCTCTCTCCCTAACCTCCTCAAACCCTGAGATTTTGTGTGAGATATCCCACGACCTTCCCCTACCTTTTCCAACCCAAAATTCATTGGTCAAAGCTTGCTGGTGGCTATCTTCCGGCGAACCGAAAGCCAAAAGCTTCCTAGGCTTCTCCCATTCAATCCAAGAAGTTTCAAGGCTCATGTTCAAGAGGAGAAATATATATGGACAGTCTATAAGCTCAACCGTGTTAAGATCTCGAAGACCAACGATTAGATCTTTCAAAAACCCTTGGAATAGGTCACAACACTTTGGGTTATTTAACTTTTCAATAAGCGCATTTAAGAACTTAATATTACTTCCCCATGAATCATCTTCATTCATAGGATTAGTGTTTAAAATTTCAATTAATTTGGTCCATTAGATTGCGAGAATGAAGCAAAAAATGTTATTAGGGTTTCGGTCTATGTAATGTATGCGTTACGTGTGAGCTAAGCCATTGATCTCGTGATCAACTACTCTGATTTCACGATCCCGCGGCTTTCTTCTGATCGCAGAATCGATCCCGTGGCTTCGTCACCCATCTGGCTCTATCTGCACCATTTATTCCAAATAGCGGGAGATCAAACGGCAGGGATCCTCTGCTGACATGGTTAAAGATCCAGCGCTAGTTTTCGTGCCGCGGTAATTATTGCCAATGATTGCGCGGTGGTGCAAACATTGGAAATGATTGCCGAAATTGCGTCCTAGAATTGCTGAATGAATCCGGAGCTCCCACGTGTCTGATCACTGCTGATTTGATTTTGATTAATGTTAATTAGTTTTTTTTAAGTATTTTAAATTAGAAACTTAAAAAATTCATTATAAATTATTTAAAAACCTAAAACATACGTATAATAAATCAAATTGATTGTATTTTAATCCTCTTTAATTTAAAACTAATTTCATTTTAAAATAATAATTATATTTAAAGTTATTTTAAAAATAGTAAAAAAACTTTTTTTAAAATATTATTATTATTATTAATTGTTCTTATATTATTATTATCATTATTACTATTTTAATATTATGATAATTATTTCTTATTATTATTATTGTTGTTATTTTGAATATATGATTATCATTATGTTATCATTATTATTTATTTAATATTATTATTATTATTATTATTATTATTTTAAGTAATTTTCAATATTATTTATCATTACTATCATTTACTATTATTATTAATTACTAAAAAATATTTTCTTAAATCTTAGAAACTTCATTATTTTAATTTGATTTTATTTAATAATTATTTTTAAATATTAATTATTTTAAAAGTACTTTTAATCACATTAAACTTCAATAATTTGTTACTTATTCATTTTAATTCCAATTTTGTGTATAATACCTCATTCTTTTTCAAAAAATTATGAACTTTAATTTAAAATTATTTTCAAAAACCAAAGCTTATTTTTCTGGAATATTTATGAATTACTTATTTGTTTGGTTATTTAATTACTATTTAAATAATTAATATAGAAATTTTTTTAAATTAAAAAATTTATTTTTAAAACTTTTTAAAGTCTCATTCGGGTGACCAGTAGATCTCTCTTATAATTATGTATGTATTTAAATTAAAATATTTTGAATTACTTTATTTTTAATTTATATATTTAATATATGTGCATTTTAAATTATTTTAAAATTATATGTATTATTAAATGCCTTAATTCGAAGAGATCTTCTTATTAAATTTTAAATATATATTCTACTTATAAATAGCATTCATGGGGGAGGTTGATTAGTGGATGGTTGAGTCCCAATCATTCACTAATCGCATTGTTAAGCACCCTTAACCTTTCTTTTTATCATACTTTGCATGTGTAGGATGCACGAGCACCTAGTTTAGGCTCTCCTAGATCTAAGGACTTGTTGTGTTTATTTACTTATATACTCCCTGTATTGTTACCTAAGTGTTTGTCCAAAACTCAGTTTTAAACCCATTCAACATAGTGAAACCCTAAGGACAATAATTAATGACCCATCTAGCAAACCTAGAAAAATTCTAGAAGCTATGATAGATCCCTGATTGACATAAAACCTTCAACATTTAAACTTAGTGACATTTTAAACCTTCCAAAATTTTTTAGGAATTAACAAACCCTAATTTACCCATTAATTAGGGCTCGATAACTTAAGAAAATTCTAATAAATCATTTTTAAATCAAAAACTTCTCCATAATAGCTTGAACTCTCTAGAATTTGACCCTTAACCTTAGATAATTAAAACTCAACAAGTCTATATTGAGAGAAAAAGTTAGAGAAATAAAAAAGTTAGAGAGAAAGTCTTGGAATTTGAATTATTTTTCAAATTTCTTCTTTGTCAACACGTTGGTGGATTTTTAGCTGGGTATGGACAGACGGACATCGTCCATCGGTGATGGCTAGAATTTGCTTCCAGATTCAGAGAAATCAAAATGTTTGGTTTCTTTGAATTCAATTTGGATGAATGCTCCTCTGGTGATCAAAGAACTGGTTGAATTCAGAACTCAAATCTTAACTCCAGTCGAAGGAAAAGGCAAACAGATTTTAGAAGAGATGATTACGAATACTCCTCATGGTATTCATAGCAATTCTTTTATGGAATTGTCATCTTCAAGTACGAAGTTATTCATGAATAGGTTTGTGAATTCAAAACCTGTATCTGTTACTGTAAATTTGATGGTTAACCAGTTGGTTCTGGTTGGACCATCAAGTACTTGTGAAAATGCTTCTGTTCCTGTTCAACCAAAAGAGTCTCTAGTTCAACGAATGGAGACATTGGAACGTCAAGCGGGGAATACATGGTTGAAGCATCCATATATTAAGGTGGATATGATGAATGTTGAATCATGTTTGTCGGAGGATGGATCGGTGGTTCAACTATACGAGCTTAATGTTCAATCTAACCTGTTAAAGCTGTAGTACTCTGTGGTAGTAGAAGTTTTAGGTAAATCAATTCGTATCCAGGTGATTGCGGGAGAACTGAGGCACCAATGGCTATAGTTTGGAAATTTTCATTTGACTGTTCTGGGCTCAGGATGGATTCCTTGCTCTTTTTTGGGCAAGGAAAATATGGAGAAGGTTTTAACCGGTGGACCTTGGTTTGTGAATGGCCATATAGTTGGAATGGATAGGTGGAATCCTTGCTTCAATCCTGATTGACTTAAGGGAATGGTTTCTCCCATTTGGATCAGAATGCCTAATCTCCCCTTATACTGCTGGGATAAAACAAATGTGTCGAGGATAGCCTCTAAGATTGGTAAACCTCTTTTGATTGATGGTGACATGTTTCAATGGGGAAGAAGGGAGTTTGCAAGAATCTATGTTCGTGTTGAGCTTGATAAAAAACTTCCTTTAGGAGTTTAGGTTGAAGGAAGGGAGAGAAGATATTTTCAGAAAATTGAGTACAAAAGATTTCTTCCTTGTGTTTCCATTATGGTAAAAAATGGGCATTTTGCTGATAAATGTCCTGAAATAAAGGATCATAATGTTATAAGAAATGTGGAGAAGAATGATGAAAGTAGCAAAAGTCTATAAAAAATAGGGGAGGTTAATGTCAAAGAGGATTCCTCTTATGGGCCTTGGGTATTGGTTAATAATAAGAGGAACACTAAAAGAAGAACAGGAGTTCTGAGGAACAATTCCATTCCAAAAGCTGGAGGCGTCTAGAAAGCTTGGGTGGATAAAGCTACAGCGAGTCAACCTGGGAATGCTATTGGAGTGGGTGGTGAGGGGCTTCCCTCTATTGCAGATTAATCTCTGTTTGTTCCAAAAGAAGATATTCCTATTGGTAAAATGGTAGCAATGACAAAGATGTCTTCCGTGCCTACTGCTTTAAATAAAAGGATTTTTGTGCAAGGTATGAGTCCATCGGGCTCTACAAATATAGAAGGGAATAAGTTATGTAACAATAACTCGGTGGCGATTGGCAATGCTGATGAAGGCCCTGTTCCAGAGGATCTAGACGTAGTCAGGAAAGACTTGATTCAGGATGATCTCTCAATTCACGATAGCATGCCATCTTTTCCTCCTAATTTAAATGTTATTGGAGCCAATAAATTTGAAGTTCTAAATTTAACTTTTGAGGAGGATGTGGTTTTAAATAATTTTGAGGGGAGTAGTTGAGTGGAGGTGGAAGAAGGAGAAGTGGTAGAATTATCTGTTGGGCATCCAGTCTATGTAAAGGAGGGATTGACCATTTTAACAGAGATGGTTCTTTGGAATCAAAAGGAAAAGATCTTGTTTGCTTGGGTAATACTGTGACGAGAGGGAGTAAACTGAAGTTGGCCAAAGAGCTCAAAGATCTTGGTCCATTGAATGCATCCTCTTGGCTAAGTAAGTTGAATATAAATAAGAAAAGAAATGGGGGAATCTCCCCTTTCTTTTCCAAATGACTTCTTTAGCCTTTTAGAACTGTAGGGGGGCTCATAAGAAGGTAGCCTCCTTATACCTGAAAGAATTTGTTAGAGAATGGGATATTCATTTTGTTGGTATTGTTGAGATCAAAATCACTTCTATTGATAGGGAGGATTTTGATAAATTCGCAGGAATGGGATAGGATTACCTTGTCTTCCCATCTAGTGGAATGTCTAGAGGCATTATGGTATTGTGGATAAAGGCTTTGGCATCCTTTTCTTTGCTGGAAGCTTCTGACCAATGTATTGTTGGAGAGCTAAATATTTTCAATGAAGGTTTATGGGTGGTTTTGACTATTTATGGTGGTAGAGATCTTTATGCTAGAAGAAGTTTGTGTCAGAGTTTAGAACATCATCATAGACCGGATCTTCTTTATATAATTGGGGGATATTTTAACTGCCTCCTTTCGCAAGATGACAAGAAAGGAGGTAAAAAGTTCTCCTTTTCTAAAGGCCCTATGAAGATGAGGAGTTTTATGAATAATTTAGATACATGACATTGGGTTCATTGGGCCCAAATATACTTGGTGCAATAATAAGAATGGAAGGGCTCGTATTCATGAAAGATTGGATAGATGTTTGTTGAATACCAAGGCTTTGGATTTAATTCCTCAAGCTTTTATAAGACACTTGGCGAGGATTGCGTCAGATCACAGTCCTATTATTTTGAAGATTATTATGCCAACGATCTTGAGGAGGGGTTCTCAGAAATTTGAGGATGTTTTGTTGTCATATCCGGCTGCAACAGTAGTTATTAGAAGATCATGGGCTAAATAGTCAATAGGGGATGCAATGGAAGTCCTAAATAAGATGTTTTCAAGGGTGCTGAAAGCCTTATATTTTTGGAGCAAATCAAAACATCAAAGCCTTGAAGAATTGAAGGTGAAATTAAAGAAGGAAATAGAAGAACTTCAAATGGAGGAATCGATGGACCAGAATTTTTCACAGGAAAAAATTCTTCAGCTCAGATTGAAGGTGAATGATTATAATTATACTCTTGCTAGATTGAGTATGTGGTGGAGATAGAGGGCTAAAGCAAGATGGATAAGAGAAGGGGACGCAAATTCGAACTTCTTTCATGCATATGCTAATGGCCGTAGGAATGGGAATCTTATCAAACAAGTCAAAGATGGCACAAGAAGTCTAGTGAAAGAACCAGAACGTATCAGGGATGTATTCAGAGAATTATTTACTAGAAAATGTAGACTTAGATGCTGCTATTTGCATGACTGGCCTCCAAACCCGAAGTCTCTAAGGCAAAGTGGTTCTAATTTCCTTAGCTCTGATTTTCGGTTTAAAGAATTGGAGCTGGTTATTAAAGAACTTGGGAATAATGTTGCACCCGGTGTGGATGGGATTACATACTCATTCATTAAAGCTTATTGGAAAATAATTGGTGTGGATGTTTGGAAAGCAAATGAGCTCTTTTATTCCTCGGATAAGATGTGCTCCAAATGGAAGGAGACATTGGTGGTCCTCATTCCTAAAATTAGTACTCCTTTTACTCCTTCTAATTTCAGACCTATTAGTCTGTGCCTTTCTATCTATAAGATTGTTGCCAAAATGCTTTTAAATAGATTATCTAAGGTGATTCATTATTTGGTCTCTAATGTCCAAGTAGCTTTTATTTTTTTTTTTTTTTGAAGAAATGCAAATTTTCATTAAGAGAAAAAGAAGAACAACCTATTACAAACTAGAATAAAAGAAACTAAGGGTTTCTTGATCCAACATGAAAAGAAACCTTATTGAAATTATATTTGTTAAAACTAAATTTATCATAATTGAAATGAGACGTACTATTTCCCATTTTAAAACACTTGGGGTGGAGGGGATACCAAAAATAAAAACAACCTAAAAGGTTGATTAGTATCCCAGAGTTCCCAACCGGTTAAAAAATAAGACGTAGTAACGATCCCATAAACAATTATAATAGATTTAGAAAACAAATATAAAACTAAAAGAAAGCAAAGGAAACTAAATAAAAACCATAGAAAATAATTACAATTCTCCATCAATAACTGAGAATCATATAAGAAAACTTCCAGTAATAATCTCTGGTGCAACTTCCAAAACTTGAGTCTGTAAACCAAAGAAAGTAATATGAGATACTCTTTGATTATAAATTCCATCATCAAATAACTTCCAAAAACCTCCATGATGTAGTTCCCAATGTAAAAGTAAGAAAGCACTAATCAGGGGAATAACCCCTCACAAACTTCTTGGTGCTTAGATCTGTCATTCTCCTTCTAGAAAAGTTTTCCACCGGCCCCAAAGCTTGTAGTTCTTTGAAAGTTTATGCTTAGAACTTGAAGAATGATCTAATTTAATAGATATTGAATTTCCTTTTACTAATACAGCCTTTTTAAAATTCAAGTTAACTTTAGAAGAGGGAGTAACAACTTCAGGTAATTCCAAAGTAGTAGATCCACTTGAAAGTTCCATATTATTAGGAGTTTTTACGTGAATACCTGAAGGAAGAGCTTTTAATGGTTCAGCCACACATTCTATTTAGGAACTAACTCCTACCTCCATTCCTTCAAGCAATTGAGAATGTTTGAATTCAATTTTTGAACTTTCCATTGAATCAGCAACTAGATCTTTCACGGGATTAGCTGAAGGAAGAGCTCTTATTGGTTCAGCAACAAATTCTGTTTTAGAACTAACTGCATCCTCTACTCCTTCCAGCAATTGAGAATGTTTGAATTAAAATTTTGAAGCTTCCACCGGATCAGCAACCAACTCTGACTCAGCACTAACAGCTACCTCATCTTCTTCCATAATACTTGCAGTTTTTAATTCAATTTTTGAATTCTGAACAGTCTCCATAGGAAGACAAGCAAGTTTCAAAATTAATCCATCAGAGATAATCCAACAATTGATTAATAAAGTTCCTTCAATCTGATTTTCATCCAGATTTTGATCAATAGGACAATCAGCATCCTTACTAAAACTTTTATCAAAATCTGCTTTGTCAAAAACTTTAACTAAATCAGCTTCCAAATTATCATTGTTATCAAGAGATAACACACTATATTTATTGGAAATTTTAACCAAATTTCTCTTAACACTTTTTTGCCTTTTTTTAATTTGAATTTCATGTGCATCCAAGGCCCATAGGAATTATCTTCAACTAGGAGTGAATTTGTTGGAACTTCTATATCAAGCAAATCCAAATTTTGGAAAACATTTGGACATACTGAATCTTTGTGTCCAATTCTTCTGCATTTGAAACAAATAGATGATAAATTTTCAAATTCAAATTTCTGAAAAAATCTACCATGAAGACATTCAACCCATGAACCACAAGGAAGCTTCGAGTTCAATTTAACCCAAATGCAAGCTCTAGCGAATTCCCTTCTCCTCAATCTAAACATGTTGCCATCCAATAATAAAGGAGTCTCGATTCTAGAAACAATTCTAGTAATATTGGTTTCATCCCAGCAATGTATTGGCAAATGAGGAAGACGAACCCAAATCGGAGAAGATGAATGTGCTCAGATGACACTAGAAAGTGCTCTGATACAATTTGAATGTTCGTTAGGGATGTTAAACCCTTATGAACTGGCCCAAGGCTAACAAAGAGAGAGGTGAATTGGATAACTTTAAAACCAAAGATAAAACTCAAACCAAAATCACCACAAAGAAAACCAAATATTAAAATTAAATGCGGAAGTAAATAATAAGAAAGAACACACCGGATTTATAGTGGTTTGGTCAAATCTTGACCTACATCCACTCCTTGGAGGCACCCTCCAAGTATTGCACTAAAATAAGTGTCTCTCCTTTAGCCCCCACAACTAGGCGGAGAAGCCCTTACAAAATCACTTCCACCTTCCCCGGTGCGGCGGAGTCGCTGGGTCCTTTGACACCAAAGTGAACTTCTTCTTTGGTGAACTTCCCTCAAGACAAGCCTTGAATCCGATGGTATTAAGATGCAAGCCTACTGGAGCAACTGTGTGGAATCCCCTCCACACTCCCTTGAGTCCCCCCCATAGGATCTTCTCCCTCTCAGACTTCACCCGTTCCTCACTAGCCTTCAAGCTCTCTCTTCAAGTCTCCCACACAAGAACAAAGCTACAATGGCTGTCAAAGACCCTTACAAAAGTGTCTTGACAAAGCTTAAATAGAAAAGCTCAGAACAAGCTCATTAATTCAAGTTGCCGACATTATCGTCCAGGACGATAGTTATATCATCCTGGCCGATCAGTATAAATTCAGCTCATCAGCCCGGGATGATTTGGGACGATCAGAAGAAAATTGGTTACATCGTCCTGGCCGATATCACGATCGTCTAGGCCGATTAGTTTAAAACCAATTTCAATCATGCTGATCATCGCCCAGAATAGATGCTGGCTGATGTAAATCGTCTAGAACATCGGCCAGGCCGATCCTATGATCGTCCTGGATGATGTGATTGTGTCAATTAGCCATTAAAGCTTTCCAAAGATACTAGATCAATTTAGGCATAATTGAGTTAGATCATCCTAGACGATATCTATATCGTTTTGGCCGATTTCCTACCTAATCTGATCATGGCGGCTGATTCTTTCTGAATTGAGCTTATCGTCTTGGCTGATACAAGTATCGTCCAGGCCGATCAGCTTATGACGGCTGCCTTAATGAGGATGCCCTAATTAGGGTTTCTGTTTTTGGACCGATCGTCCAGGATGATATAAATATCGTCCTGGACGATGTTATCAAAAATAGAAATCTTTAGGGAATAATAGAGTATCTTCCAAGTATACAAATCAATCGGTTCCACACCAAATACAACAAACTCAAGAAAGGAAAAAGAATACAAACTGACTTAGACCTAGTCTACCCAATCTTGAGCTGGTTTCAAATTGTAGTCAGATAGTGTGGACCTGAAATGTCAGTACATAAGGCAGTCGTAGAGAAATAAGAATATTTGTTATCATCAAAATTATAAACCAATGATCCGCAACAATCTCCCCCTTTTTTATGAAGGCAAACAATTCAATTTGAATTTTCAAAAAAAATCAATTTCTCCTAATCTCCCCCTCACAAGAATAAACCCTTTTAAAAAATAGGGGAGATAAAAAATATTTTTATTATTTTTAATTTTTTGAAAAGAAAAAAAGGATACAAATTCAACATTACGTTCTCCCCCTTTCGACATTATTAAAAAGAGAGGAGGCAAAAAAAAAAACAAAACAAACAAAAGAAAAAAAAATGTTCTCTAATCTAGTGAAAAAGCAAATATTCTTAAAATGAGAAAGTTACCTCTTAATTTTAATAAGAAAAACTTAGTAGAATTGGATTGACAATGCATGGCCCAGAAATGGTTAGAAATTCAGAATTTGATAATCTAAACTCAAGTTCTTTTTAAAAAAGGCTAAAAAACTTTTTAATTCAATATCTAAATCAAGGAATAAATTAGAGAAAGAAACGATCATTTTTCAAAAACTCCTTCCATAAAATATATCTAATAGAAGATCAATGCACGAATTATTGAATCAGGAATCATGATTTTCAAATTCAAGTATTGAAAGAATCAAGGGTTTTCTTAGGCTTTTAAGAAGTACAAGAATAAGCATTAAACTTTTGTGGGCTCATTTTATGCCTCTTGATAATTGGTTGGCGCACTACGCATCTTTTGATACACTTTGTGTATTCTATATTTTTCAATTTAGCGCTTTGCACATCTTTTATTTTTGGCATCATTGGCCAATTTTTTTTACTATGCTACCTTTCTGAAATCTTAAATACCAAAAGTAAACCCATACTATTGATAAAGCAAATTTCTTGATTAAGAAAATTTTAAATTAGATTCAACAACTTGCAAAAAGATTCCTATACGATAAATAAAATGTAGGGAGATAAAAAAAATTGTTTCAAAAACTAATTTAAAAGATGAAAAAGATTTTAATTCAAAAGTAGAATAACCTCTTTTAAAAAACAGAGATTGAGAGTCAAACACATGAGTTTCCTTCCTTTGACTGTTTTTAGAGAAGTCAATCGCAACTTACCAAATAGTTCAAGAAAAAACAGGAAGTAGATTTTTCATTTTTAGAAAAGTGAATGTGTGTGTTGATCAGAAAAACAAATTTCACGAAATAAGAAAAGAAAAAAAAAAAAAAAAAAAACAAAACACAACAAAGAAGACTTTTTAACCATTATCTCTCTCCTGGTCCGATGCTTCAGAAACTATGTCTGCCCATGAGATTTTTTGCTTTTCATTATTTCCCCAATTTAAATTTAGCTTTGCCTTACCCTTTTCTTTCGTAGGAAGAATTCTTAAATCAGGGCATTGATTTTTCATATATCCAAGCTTCCTACAACGAAAGCAAATAACATTAGAAGAAATATGAATTTCCTTACCATTTTTACCTTTTTTCCACTTTTGCTTATGCTTTGGTGAGCTCTATGATTTGCTTGACAAGTCATCACAAACTAAGCTATCTTCTTCTCTATCTTCCATTTTTAAAACAATCGTTTCGCCTGCATCCAAATGTCTTTGACCCAACCCTTGCTCATAGGCAATGAGTGAGCCAATCAAATTATCAATAGAATATATATTCAAATCTTTAGATTCATAAATAGCAATAACTTTAGAATCAAATTTATCTAATAGACAATGAAGAATTTTGTTAACTTTTTTAAAATTTGAAAAATCTTTTCCTAAGGCATGCAATGATGTTACAATTTGAATGAACCTAGTATACATATCTAAGATCGTCTCATAAGGTTTCATGGAAAATAATTCAAAATCATGCATTAACATATTCAACTTGGATTGCTTGATTTTGCTAGTGCCTTCGTATATGGTGTGTAGTTTTTCCCAAACTTCCTTACTAGTAGTGCAAGTTGATATTAACATAAAATCCTCAGAATTTAAAGCACAGAAAAAATAATTTAAAGATTTTGCATTTAATTGAGCATTGAGTTGTTCTTCTCTATTCCATTGACTAAAAGGAATATCAGTTTTAATTCCATTAATAATACGTGAAGGTGATGAATAACCAATTAAAATCATATGCCACATGCAAAAATCAATCGATTGCAAGAAAGTAGTCATGCGAATTTTCCAAAAATCAAAAGTAATGTTTTCAAACAAAGGTGGTGTAGTGATTGAATAACCTTCCGCAATAGTATGATCTAAAAAATTAGCCATGGATCGAAATTCAAAAGCTTTTAAAAACTTATTTTATGAATCCTGTTCTGATACCACTTGAAAGTGCTCAGATGACACTAGAAAGTGCTCTGATATCACTTGAAAGTTTATTAGGGATGTTAAGCCCTTATGAACTGGCCCAAGGCTAACAAAGAGAGAGATGAATTGGATAACTTTAAAACCAAAGATAAAACTCAAACCAAAATCACCAAAAAGAAAACCAAATGCGAAAATTAAATGCGGAAGCAAATAATAAGAAAGAACACACCAGATTTATAGTGGTTCGGTCAAATCTTGACCTACGTCCACTCCTTGGAGGAACCCTCCAAGTATTGCACTAAAACAAGTGTCTCTCCTTTAGCCCCCACAGCTAGGCGGAGAAGCACTTACAAAATCACTTCCACCTTCCCCGGTGCGGCGGAGTCGCCGGGTCCTTTGACACCAAAGTGAACTTCTTCTTTGGTGAACTTCTCTCGAGACAAGCCTTGAATCTGACGGTATTAAGATGCAAGCCTACCGGAGCAATCGTGTGGAATCCCCTCCACACTCCCTTGAGTCCCCCCTCACAGGATTTTCTCCCTCTCAGACTTCACCCATTTCTCACCGTTCCTCACTCCCTTTCAAGCTCTCTCTTCAAGTATCCTCCATAAGAACGAAGTTATAATGGCTGCCAAAGACCCTTACAAAGTGTCATGCCAAAGCTTAAATAGAAAAGCTCAAAAAAAGCTCATTAATGCAAGTTGCCAACAATATCGTCCAGGACAATAGTTATATCATCCTGGCCGATCAGTACAAATTCAGCTCATCAGCCCAAGAAGATTTGGGACGATCAGAAGTAAGTGGTTACATCGTCCTGGGTGATATCATGATCGTCCAGGCCGTTAGTTTAAAACCGATTTCAATCGTCCTGATCATCGCCCGGAATAGATGTTGGCTGATGTAAATCATCCGGGACATTGGCCCGGCCAATCCTATGATCATCCCAGACGATGTTTTTATATCAATCAACCATTAATGCTTTCCAAAGATACCAGATCAATTTAGGCATAATTGAGTTAGATCATCCTGGACGATATCTATATCGTTCTGGCCGATTTCCTAAAATAATGAATACCTAATCTGATCATGGCGGATGATTCTTTCTGAATTGAGCTTATCATCCTGGCCGATACAAGTATCATCCAGGCCGATCAGCTTATGACGGCTGCCTTAATGAGGATGCCCTAATTAGGGTTTCTGTTTTTTGACCGATCGTCCAGGACGATATAAATATCATCCCGGACGATGTTACCAAAAATAGAAATCTTTAGGGAACAACAGAACATCTTCCAAGTTTATAAATCAACCGGTGCCACACCAAATACAACAGACTCAAGAAAGGAAAAAGAGTACAAACTGACTCAGACCTAGTCTACCCAATCTTGAGCTGGTTCTAAATTGCAGTCTGATCGTGTGGACCTGAAATGTCAGTACATAAGGCAGTCATAGAGAAATAAGAATGTTTGCTATCATAAAAATCATAAACCATTGATTCGCAACAGAAGAAACCCCATCCAAGGAATTAGGAGAAAAGTTGGGTGACCATCTATCTAGTCCAATGACGAATCCCCCCACATACTAAGGACCTCCTTAAGAACTTCCTCCATTGCTTCATGTGACTGAAAAGAGCACATAAACCAATCTAATCCAAGTGAGGTTGTATGATATCCTCCAAATTTAACCCATTTCCTCCTTAATTCAATAGCACAATTTGAAGAAGGCAAGTTTTTACAAAGAGTCTTCACCACCAATGAATTCCTCAAAACATGAACATTGGCTTTTTCATTTTCCAAGTCAAGTTTGACCACATTTGCATCTTTTTTCCATTATGAACTTTATTCAAATTTATTTTAATATGTGGTTTTCAAATCCACACATTAGAATTGTCAAATCTAGATAAAGATACTGGATTTTTGATATTAACATCCCCAAGGATGGTATTATCAATACCCTTGTCATCCTTCAACAAATTATTATTAATGCAACCTGATAAGGAAGCCTCCATATCATTTGCTTTAGGGATAAAAACTGACATGGGTGAAATAGACTTACTTTTCAAAACATCAATGACTCCTTTTCCTTTACCTATCTCCGGCAAAGACTTTTGCTTAGAGACCACCTCCCTCTCTAATCACTATAGGAGAGTTCAAAAGACAAGAATTGCGAGGGAAGCTGCGATTGAATGAAAAACTACCTTTTGTATCAAACATAGTTGGATGCATAATAGATCTAAAGGAGTTGGTGTTCCGATCATCCAAGGATGACCGGCCACCTTCTTCCATCTTCAATGTTTGCAGCCGAAAAGCTTCTTCAAAATCCTTCCTCTTTTTATGGAGCTTCTCTCTCCTAACTAGGTCGTCTCCGAATGCTATTCACATAGCTTTTATTAGGGGAAGATCTTTGTATAATCATATTCTCCTCGCTCGAGAAGTTTTTCATAAATTCAAAACTTCAAAAGCTAAAAAAGGATTGGTGGCTATTAAGGTGGATATGGAACAAGAATATGATAGCATGGCTTGGGATTCTCGCAAACAAGTTTTGGATTACTTTGGGTTTCCAAGGAAGTTCTCTAATCTAGTAATGGATTGTATGATTGATCCTTTGTTATCGATTCAAATTAATGGAGTTGGATCAAGATGGATTGAAGCCAAAAGAGGGTTTAGGCAGGGGTGTTCTCTGTCACCCTATTTGTTCATTTTGTGCTCTCAACTTCTAACTAATGGTTTTTTGTCCAAAGGTAGCATGTTGGGTGTAAAAGTGACTCCTTCAGCTCCTAGAATTTCTTATCTTCTTTTTGCAGATGATATCCTCATGTTTTTAGAAGCTAAAATTGAACAATTGAGGGAATTCAAAAAGCTTACTTAGAGTATTGCAGTTGGATGGGGCAACTACTGAATAAGCTTAAATCTTCAATTATTTTTGGCAAATCAGTGAAATGGAATAGAAGAAGAAGACTTACCAAATTTTTGGGGTTTAATGAACTCAAGGAAATGCATTACTTGGGTTTCAAGATCTCCTTAAGAAGATTAATTGGCTCAAAATTTCTTAGTCTCTTGGAAAAAGTAGCTTCGAAGTTAGAAGTATGCAGTAATAAGTTTTTCTCCCTAGCTGGAAAGATAGTGCTTGTTAAATCAGTCATCTTATCAATTCCTTTGTTTTATATTGTTGTTTCTCTTATTCCCTTAAGCATTTTGAGAAGGTTTGAGAAGATGTGTAGGGAATTTTTGTGGAACGAAAAGGATGGGAGTCACGGTATGCACTTTATACCTTGGGAGGAGATGTGTAAACCCGTAGAAAATGGAGGAACAGGTATTCACTCGGTGATTAACATGGTGAGTCCTTTAAGAGCAAAGTTTTCTTGGGATTTTATTAAAAATCTTGACTCCATTTTGAATAAATCGCTGGCTGCTAAGTATGGGAATGACATTTGGTCTAATGTGTATAGGCCAATCACTTCTTCTTCATGGGAAATTTTGTGTAGTGGTGCTAATGCATTAAAACCCTGTGTGAGATGGAAGATTCATTCTGGTACATTAGTGAATATTCTTAAAGATATATGGATTTTAGACAAGAGGTTGGAGGAGTGGCCTACCTTCACTGCTATAAATGAAACTGAATTTTGACCGCTGGAGAACTCTATTGCCAATGAGAAGTGGATTAACGAAGAGTTGGAAAAATACTTTGGGATCTCATTAATGGAGACGATTACTAGTTCTAAGATTTATTCAAATCTATTAAAGGATGAGCTAGAATTAATCAACAACTACACTGGATCTTCTATTACAGCAGCAACATATCGGAAGTCTACAGATCACTCTGTTCCTATTCAGGAATGGAAGTGGTTGAAGAAGCTAAAAATGAATCTGAGAGTTGATTGCTTTTAGTGGTGACTATTAAAAGAAGCGATCCCAACTACATATTTTCTAATGAAGAGGAGATTGCTGAATGACAACCTTTGTCAGAGAGGTTGCGGGATGGTAGAGAATACAGAGCATGTGGCAATCAAGTGTTGCAAGATAACTGCATCATTAGCCTTACTTAATCAATGGGGCTTTTGGATTCAAGGTTTCTCTTTTATTCAGGAATGTGTAAAAAATTTGAAAAGGTTTGTTAAAACAAATCCTTTTATAACACATCTTTATTGTTCATTGATTTTTTTCATATGGAAGAGTAGAAGAAAGTTAGTTCATGATGGGAATAAACTTGGCTTGGTGGGCATCTATCTCATCTAAATGTATTCTTTATTCGGATCACTAGGGTGCTAACCAGTTTTGTAAGCTGAATTCTTCATTTTGGCATCCCTGTCCACCCGAATGGATCAAAGTCAACATAGATGCAGCTTTAGTTCAGTCTAATGATGCTGGGCTCAACGGGTGTTGTTAGAGACAATAGAGGAAGAATGCTGCTAGGCTTTGGTTATAAGTGTTTGCATTGGGATTGTGGTTTATTGGAATTATTGGCTTTTCA
This sequence comes from Dendrobium nobile, assembly GCA_022539455.1. Lineage (NCBI taxonomy): Eukaryota > Viridiplantae > Streptophyta > Magnoliopsida > Asparagales > Orchidaceae > Dendrobium > Dendrobium nobile. The sequence continues at coordinate 25,674,637 of CM039736.1, read as the reverse complement.
AGATTGAAGATCATGATTAAGGAATGGATGCTGCAATTTTAAGGCATTATCATAGAATGTGATAATTTGAATATTATCAATTTTCTCAATAAATCAGTTGGAAATCTTGGCTCGCCAAATGAAGAGGAAAGAGGTGAAGACTTTTCTTTTCTCAATGATTTAGGGAGTTTTTTAATTCAATTTGCTAATAAAGATTGTAATAAGTTAGCACGTCTTTGTGCTAACTTAGCCTTAGAAGGTGATTTTTTGTGGGAAGATTTAAATAATGTTCTACCTAGTTTTTTTTTTTCTTTAGTTAAGGAGGAAAGTGATAGGGTTTATCAATGAGTAGATTGTAATAGGTTCTTTTTACTAAATGCATTTGTAGCTTCTCAAAAAAAAAACCTTGGATAATTAGGTCTACTTAGTTGGACTTTAATCTGACCTTAACTTAGCTTTAATTAAAAATTACCTTTTTTCCCCTATTACAACAACAACATCAAGCCTGTATCCGACTACGTGGGGTCGGCTACATGAATCCTTTTTCTCCATTATGTCCTATTAAAAGTCAAATTCTCGTTTAAATCTAATAAAGAAAGGTCATTCCTAATATTTTCTAACCAAGTCTTTTTAGGTCTACCCCTACCTTTCTTAACAAAAGTCAAATCTAATACCTCTACTCTTCTAACCGGGTCATCGAAAGGCTGTCGTTTTATGTGACCAAACCATCTAAGGCGACTCTCTCTAAGAAGCCCGATGCATTCCTCCACTTCAACCATCCAACTTGAATTTTGCTGATAATATCCCCATCTATTTCACCATCACTCTGAACAATAGATCCAAGATATCTAAAATGTGTACTCTTATTAATGACTCGATCACCCAAAGTCACAATCCCCTCACTAGGTCTACTACTAAAATTACACTCCATATATTTTATTTTTGATCTACTCAACAAAAACCTTTAGACTCTAAGGTTGACCTTCATAATTCAAGTTTACCTTCAACTCCTTCTTTAGTCTTATCAACAAGAAGAATATCATCAGCAAAAAGCATACACCAAGGTACATCCTCTTGCAAATGTCTAGTGAGAACATCCATGACTAAAGAAAAAAGATATGGGCTTAAGGCTGATCCTTGACGTAACCCAACCAAAATAGGGAAATACTTGGTCAATCCACCTTGCGTTTGAACACAAGTAATAGCTCTTGCATACATATCTTTAATAATTTGAATAGAAGCATTATTGACTCCTTTATTTTCAAGAACTCTCCATAGCACTTCTCTTGGAACTTTATCATATGCTTTTCTAAATCAATAAATATCATATTTAGATCCTCCTTATTTTCTCTATATTTCTCCATCAAACCTCTTAATAAATGTATGGCTTCCATAATTGACCTACCCGGTATGAATCCAAATTGATTTTGAGAAACATTAGTATCACGCCGCAACCTATGCTCCATAACTGGCTCCCATAGTTTTAAAGTATGACACATTAACTTAATACCTCTATAATTTGCACAATCTTGTGCATCACCTTTATTCTTAAAAATAGAAATTAACACACTCATTCTCCACTCATCTTCATCTTTTTAGTCTTCAAAATAGGATTAAAAAGTTTAGTAAGCCATGAAATTCCTTCATCTTCTAAGCATTTCCACGCCTCTATTGGAATATCATCAGGTCCAACAGCTTTTCCACCCTTCATTTTCTTTAAAGCCTCTCTAACTTCAATTTTACTAATATGCCGATAAAAACAAAAATTTTTATTTTCATTTAGGGTTCTAAGGTCACTATAGTTAATCTTATTTTCACAATCTTCATTAAAAAGTTTAGCAAAATATCTCATCCACCTTTGTTGAATATCATCTTCTAAGAAAAGTATTTTTTGATCTTCATCCTTAATACACTTCACTTGAACTAAATCCTTACTACTCCTATCTCTTTGTTTGGCTAACTTATACATATATCTTTCTCCCTCTTTAGTATCTAATCTATTATATAAATCACTAAAAGCTAATTTCTTTGCATCGCATATTGCTTTCTTAGCATCCTTACGAGCCACTTTATATATTTCCCAATTATCAGAATTTTTAAAATTAAACTAATTTTTATAACAAAACTTCTTATTTTTAATCTTTTCTTGCACATTTGGATTCCACCATCAACTATTTTTACTATTAGGAGCTTTTCCTTTTGATGCTCTAAGGACATCTTTTGCAATATTCTTAATATCACTAATCACTTTTTCCCATATAATATTAGCATCCTCATGCACATACCAAATCTTAAGATCTAAAATCTTATTCTCAAAAATATTTTTTTTTAATATTCTTTAAATGCCCCCATCTAATCCTAAAAAATCTTTTTACTTTATTTTTTATTTTATGCCCCTTTATCTTAAAGTCTAAAACTAATAATCGATGTTGGGTACATAAATTTTCACTCTGAATAACTTTACAATCTTTGCAATCTAAACAATTTATTTTCTAATAAGAAAATAGTCAATCTGGGTTGTATTATATCCATTTTTATAAGTGATGAAATGCTCGTTCCTTTTCCTAAATAAGGTATTAGCAATTGAAAAATCATAAGTTGAACAAAAATCCAATATGGTCTTGCCACCTTAATTCGTCATTCCAATTCCATAGCCACCATGAATGCTTTTAAAATCATCTACCTCTCTACCAACATGTCCATTTAAATATCCTCCAATAAAAATTCTTTCTTCAAGAGGTATCTTTTGTATTAATTCTTCTAAGTCATTCCAAAAATTTAATTTAGAACTCATATCCAAACCTACTAGATAATTAGATAATTAAAAATTATTAAAAATTCCAAAATTTCTTAAAACACTTGGGAGCACTTTTTAAGGTCATTTCTGACCATTGGTGGTGATTCCAATTAGTTTGGAGCTGATTTGGATCCAAACTATAAATCACCCCTAATTAAGCAATTTTAATAATTCATTAGTTGCCCAAATCTTTGAAAATTCATATCTTTGTATAAGAAACTCCAAATCTAGCAAACTCAAAGCCTAACTACTCCTCTTAAGCCCTAATATTTAATTAAAATGTTAGGAACCCCAAACCTAGCCCATTTTGCATACTGACTTTTTGGAACCCCTAAGCCTAGAACCTAGGAGGACCCGAAACTTTCCAAAATTTGCTAATATAATTTAAACTTTAATTATCACTACTCTAAGCATTAAAAAAGAATAAAAAAACTAAATTAACTAAAATGAATAATAATTCACTAATATTTAAACTTTAAATAAAGTTTCCTTTTCAGACCTATAATAAACCTAAACTTTAGGTAACTTGAATTAACTATCCATCTTAAGATATATCCTAGCCACACAGGCCTTTACACACACATAGAATTATTTGTTAGGACACTACTTCTAGACCTAGGCTAGGTCGGTGTTTATTTTTCTATTGTGAGCCGGGCTTTTCGGGATTTTACTGCATGTTGTGAGTGAAATTGATGGTGTTTGCTTACTTTTACTGTACTCTGGGAATTGATTTGATTGTGCGTTAGATTTACCCAAAGGTTAGGATCAATATTTTAATACTAATAATATTTTTTATATGTGGTCATGCTCATACAGTGCTAAATAAAAGGGGGTAATAATCATGAATTAAATACTAACAATGTCTTATACAGGTGATTCAGAAATTGCTCAGCCCCCCTAAATAAATGAGAGCTAAATAAAAATCATGAATAATAATTGCTACAAGTGCACCATAGACTGTTTAGCCCTCAAAATAATTAAGAGCAAGGCCAAGTGTGGCTGGCATGAGTACCATTATTTTTATATAGACTGCTTGAAATGATATATTAACAGCTTGGAAATTTTTATTAGAATAACTTTGTAGGAGAGTCTAGAATTTACTACTTTCTATTAATGTAATTATTAGTAATATTGGTTTGAGTTATGAAAATGTCTTTGAGTTGTGATATCCTTATCCAACTCGAATTTCAAAAGAAGAAGGCATCCTCAAGAGGGAAAGTCTTCTTCCATTTAGAAGATCGAGTTTGGATGGCTTTTAGATATCTAAAGAGAAAAGGCAATACCCCTCTAAGGGAAGATTGTCTCTTCGTTTGGACATTCAAGTCACGACGAATCCAAGGAGACCGAGGTGGAGAGATCCAAGGAGTCCAATGAGAGGAAATCCAAGAAGAGTAGACTGAAGAGCTGAATACCCAATATCCCACTCAAAGTCATTTATATCATTCCTAGGCTTAGAAATTCATGTTATTGGCAGTGGTACCTGGCCACTTTATTTTCTGCAGACCATGGTTTATGATTAAAGGCAGTTGGCCTATGGACATTTATTAATATGTTTAATTATTTTGATGTGTTCTATTTATAAATAATAGCCTCTAAGGTTGTTTGTTCTTCTTAGTTTATAGGCGATTTGCATGCCTCTTTTATTTTAGCCTAGATTTTGTTAGGCTCTCTAAGAACTAAAATCCTTTTCACTCATAATTAAAATTTAATATCTAAGGTTTAAATAATTTAGAAACCTAACGAGCTAGGAAACTGTTAGAACCATCTGGGGTTGCATGCATATTACTGCATTTCTTCTCCCCCTTATTATGAGACACTTCCCTGCCTGCGAGTAGAGCCCAGATAATTTGGCCTATGAGGATGAGGTGCCAGACTTGGGGAAGTTTAGTCTCCTTCTAAAAATTATTTTTATATAAGCCTGTTTTTAAAATCTGAAGCATTCATGATTTGGACCCTTTAACTAGCATGTATTGCATTAGAAACTCACTGAATTAAAATTTAATTGCATTAGCTCTAGGAATATTCACCCTATATAAGTACAAGACCTCTTAGGAGCTCTCTAGATGTGGGCCTTAATTTCTAAAAACTAAACCACCCATCTATCTTTCATAAATGACCGAACAGCCTGCTTTTAAATTGATTAGGTGGTTAGCTGGCTCCCCAATCCTAGTTGGGGTAAGTCCAAGTTTTGCACTACATTAGTCAGGACATGTGTGTTAGTGTTATACGTAGAACACTAACCCTAATTTAGATTTAAGATTCAAGGCTATTATATTCGATCTCGTAGTATGCCTCATCGGTGGGTAAATTTCCTATTTTTGGGGACTATAAATCCTACATATCCGCATCACATGGATGATATCACTTCTATCTTTCTCTCATGTATGAGTGGTTAACTTTCTTTCCTCCAGTTTCTCCTTAGTGCCTTAGTCCATCAGAATGCTGGTATGAACCATGTGTGTTGACTAAGCCATTTGAGATTTTTCTTTTCTTTTGAGTTCAATTTCCTAGTCTCCACCCTTATGCCAATGCCATTTAAAAGAATAATGTAGGATCCTTAATCGAGAGTCTTCTTAGGCTCCGACTTAAGATGTAATTAATCATGGGGGCATGCCCATAGGAAACTGAATTCCACCATCAAATAAATCCCACTTTGAGCTGATGTATCAGGTATGTGAAACCTGTTATTTTGATTATGTCAGATATATTACTACCCATTGGGGTGCGTTGGCGAGAGCCTCTATCCTCAATGGTTAGTCGTATGTGCGATCTAATCTACCTTTCTATCGAACCTTTTATGTGGAGTGCGGAGGCCTGCGATCATCTCTTTCCCTCGGGGTGGTGCGATCGTATACCCCTCTACACTCTAAAGTGTAGTGGTACCCTTTCGGAGGTCCACAGGTTTATGGTAACTATGGTGGGACCAGTTTCTCTCTCCATCTTTGGATCATATGTTATTCTTTCTTATGTGTACTATGGGATTGGTACTCCATATATTAGGTCCATCCCACTCTTAGTTAGGGTCTTTTCTTATTTATGATTCCTTCCTCTTAGCAAGGGTTCCTCCATACTCTACTTCTTTTTAGCCTTGCAGGCTATTTTATCCCTTATCCATACTTATTCCTTCCTTCTTTTTTGATTTTAATTTTGACTAACCATTCAATTTTCTTTTATTAGCAGCAGTGTCATTTCTTTGTTCGTGCCTTCCATTACTTTTAACTTTGGCTCGGATGCACGAGTGACTCTTCCTGAGTTTCTGCTTGCCATTCCCCCCACTAGAGGAATCACTTTAAGTTCCTTCACTGACTCGGCATTTGTCACCCTTGGTGGACCACCCTTGCTGAAGCTATTGCATTCTCTCCTCCCTAGAAAAGAGAACGTACAGCCATGCATCCCTTTGGATGTCCAATTTCTTAGCAGATAGCCCAGGCACCTACTTATCCTGCTCACATTCCTGTGCAGCTAGTGTGCCTTATAGTTAGGCGACTAGTGCCTACACCACTCCCTGTTTCCCCCACTCATTCTACGGTCAGGTGGCCAATGACTATCATACCTGTTACGTAGGTTGCTCCAACCCCTCAGTGCCGACAGCCTGCTTTTACTACCCCCATTATTTTGATGGAGGTACGCTGAGTTTGGGTTCCCCCTCCCACTCCCACTAGGAAGAGGGGTGCCCAGACCGAGGCTCATTCGCCTTCTTCTCATTGGGTTTTTATGTTCACTCGGCTCTCTCACCCTGAGACTGCCAGGCAAACCCCGACCCTTCCTATTATTCTTGTTTCTCTTACCACCTAAGTAGTGGTTTTAGATGTTCCTTCCTCCTCTACCTCCGGCCTTGGGAGAAGGGCTAGGAGGAAGTAAAATATGACACTCTATTTAGCTACATCTGAGGTAGAGAGGTAGCAGATGATAGAGGTAGTATCTCACCAGGAGTCCGTTTAAAGGAGAGTGGCTCCTAGGTAATAGAGGTCACAACCTGTTGTTATCATGCCTACTCTTGAGGTAATAGTTGCACCTGAGATAGAGGCGATCCAAGGAGGATGCTTCTCTCCACTGACACATAGTGGGGATGAGGAGGACATTGCCTGTATTGCGGCGGCCCGTCATATCACCACTACTCTACCCCAGGCTAGGGTCCCTAGGGACACTGCTATTCGAGCCCACTCTTAGAGGATTCAGAGCATCGTCTGTATAGTGCATGGTAGAGGGCTTGTCATTCAGGAGAGGTTACTCTGACATATTTCTTAGGCTACTCTTTGGTTACAGAGATATACCACGAGATAGAGATATAGGTGGCAAAGAGGATAGCCACCTCGACAGGCAATTAATATAGCTCCAATTATTAGATCACTAGCAGTTACTCCTGCTGTTGGACAATGCCCACATCATCACGGATAAAGATATTAGTGGGAGCCTGCTCAACCCCGAATTAGTTCAGTTGTCATAGCCCCTCAGTAACCGTTACCTATACAGAGCCGCGCCATAATAGGTGGGTTTGGAGACATCGACAGGCAGATACCCCTGTCAAGATACTACAGTCAGTGGAGGTAGTGCAATCAATTGAGGCAGTATAGTTGGAAAAGGCATTTCAGCTAGCAGATATAGTAAATTAGATGGATGCAACAATTTCTGTTGAGTTCAAGGCTATCCCGATGAGTTGTGAAGTGGAGGCAGTAGCTCCTCCTGATGGATCACCTGACCGAGCTGATATAGTTTTAGCTCCCAGTCCTTATAGAATCACTTCCCCTATGAGTCCCTATATAGAGGCACTCCATTATGCCTTCTCTGAGGATGACACACTAGGAAATGAGTCAAACAAGGATGTACCAGTACACCAGGTCTGCGTGATTACACATTGAGGTCACTCGGATGAGCAGAGAGAGCCCAAGGATGAGGATGAAAAGGGAGACCCTGAGGTGGGAGGATCTCCGAGATTAGTAGCTATAGATGCCATAATCTTGTACTTACAGACTCAGATGGCCTAGATGGCCAAGGCCATGGAAATGATGACTGCCCAGTTGACAGCTTTGGGGGTTACACCCTAGATGATAGGCGTAGGTACCCCTACCACATCTAGAGATGAGCCAGTAGCACTAGACCTTATGAGAGTGGATAGGGTCCAAAGGGTAATTCTTACATCACCTATAGCAGTCCATAGTCAGCCAGCATGGTTATAAGTATGTCAGATTCAAGATTTAATAGCTCAGATGATAGAGCAGGCAATTTTTTTTAAGAAGACTGGAGAGGCCGTTAGTAGAGGGCATCCTTATCCTATTGAGTATGAGCAAGAGCCCTACCCCTTGGCTTTATTCCTCCAAGATTTAGAGTATTTGATAGGCTTAGGAACCCAAGGCAGCATGTGGCTCAGTACTGGGCCATATATTGCAATATAGGAGGGAATAATGCCCTAATATTGAGGCTGTTTCTCAGTAGTTTGGTTGGGGTGGCATTTGCTTGGTATGCCAACCTACCCAATGACTCGATCCACACCTTTATAGAGTTAGAGCAAATGTTCATATAGAGGTTTGTCAGTGTAGAGCACCGGATCATAGTACGAGATTTAGTGGTTACTAGACAGCATCCTTGAGAACCCCTACCAGAATATATAGTCAGATGGAGGAATCTTAGTCTACAGTGTGATCCCCAGTTATAGAAGCAGCATGCAGTAGAGATTTTGCTTAAGAATATTGATGGACTTATAGCACCCTACCTTAGGGATTCAGTATATGAACCTTCCAAAAGTTACTAATGAAGGTAGTCATATTGCAGGACAGCATACCCAATATAGTTTCTCCTAAGGTTAAGAGTCAACCTCAGCATAGACCTCAGCATAAGGAGTCTTCTGAGGCATCTCCACCTAGGAGAGGGGAGGTACACAATACTTATGGACCACCAGATAAGGGCAAGAGGCCCTTAGTCAATTCAACACTGCCACAGCTATCTTACATACTACGTTAGTCTGTAGTATAGCCCAGACCCGCTTGTAGCACTCTAGAGAGTCAAAAGTACCTATAGGAGAAGCTTATTAAGCAATATCCATTCAAAAAAGAAAGTGTGAGAAAAATCATTAAATTTCTTACTAAGAATAATATCTTAAAATTCCTAAGAAATGATAGAGTGAAGGATGAGGGACAGATAGACAACCCTCTCTATTATCCTGTTCACAAATATGTCAGGCATACTTTGGAGGATTGTTATATTTTCAATGATAAGTTTGAGAGGCTCATGACTAATGGGAAGATCCATCTGTAGGATAGTGACTTAGTGCAGTCTTAGGGCAAGGCTACTCAGATAGTGTAGATGATTTTAGACTCCAGCCATAGTGATAGTCAGAGTTATAGTCAGGGCAGTAGTAGTATGCCACCTTATAGTTCTAGGGGAGAGTGGCAGTTAGCACTATCCAAGAAGACCAAGTAGATGATTAAGCAAGCTGTACAGAGTTCAGAGACAGCTGAGAGGAGCCCCCCCCCCCCCCCCAGGCCAAATCGATAGTTGCCACTCCAGCTACTTCACCAGTACAATTTTCTTATCTTCCTTCTTATATTGTAGTGCCTGATGATACATTTCTTTTTCAACTTTTACATGTAATAAGAAAATATATGAAATAAAAAAGATTGTTGTAACCTCAGAAGGGAAAATAGACCCCCTCCCAGCACTTACGCTGAAGGACTTTATTCTCTCTTATATTTATGATGAAATAATAGAAGGAGATGATTCTAGCAACTTTTGGTCTTCTTTACCTTCCGCTTTTACTTCAATTTCTTCTAGTACTCGCTCTTTTCATATCTTACATATCTCTTATACTGTAAATAATTCTATGTGTATTGATGAGTTTGATGAAGAACCTGTATTCATTGTTCCAAATGGTGGTTATTACATGGATTAGAGCGATGAATCTGATAACCCACTCTAGTCACTTTCCTTAGAGCCAACACAAGCCACCACCACTGAACCAAAGGAATCTCCTATTGAGGATGATTTAATATAGGAAGTTTATTTGCATTCAGGGAAGGTCCTTCCACCTTAGATGGCTAAAAATATAAAAGAAAAAGATAAAAACATTATTACCCAGTAGGACGATCCTATCCCTTCCTCCCAAGAGCAGTCTAAGGAGAAAGGGAAAGGCCCTCAGTTGGAAGTTGATTATAATGTGTTGACTCACTTAAAACAAGTTCCTTCCCTTCTTAGTGTCTATGACACTCTAACAATATCCCCCAACTTGAGAGAGACATTGGTGAAAGCCCTACTTGAACCAGAGTCCTATCAAGCTTTCTTTTGCTTCTAATTCTATTAGGGAAGCATGTCATTTTGAAAGAGATTCCACGCATTACCTTTTTAAATCATGACCTACTTTTAGGGACTTTTAAGCATAATCCTCTCTTGTACATCACAACTAAAGTCAATGATTATGAGTTGAATAGGGTCCTCATCGACCAAGGGGCTTCAGTAAATATTCTTACTCATGAATCTTTAAAGAGCCTCTCCCTAGGTTATTTGAAGCTCACTTCTGACAAGATTATATTGAAAATTCAATGATCAAGGCCAACGTGCTCTGTGGTCCATCACCCTGCCTTTGAGGTTTGGAAATTTCCTAACTAAGGTAAAGTTTCATTTACTTGAGCTGACACTTCATACAGGGCTCTCTTAGGAAGGCATTGGCTCCACAAGTATGGAATAGTGCCCTCTACCTTGCACCAATATATGAAGTAATGTCAAGTATACCATTCTTGGAGATACCCAGCCTTTTTCCATATATAAGGTCTCTATTTACGATGATGCTAAGTATTATGTACCTCGAAAGACTCATAAACCTCCACCTGCTCAGTCACCAGTGATACCTGCTAGTGTTGTACATGGTCCATCATAGGTTAGTATTAAGACAGGTGTTTCCACTACACATTTTGATAGAGCTCTTTTTCAGTTTGCAGTAAGGCATGATGTTCCCCCTAGTAGAGGTAGGAGAGGATGAGGTAGAGGCAGAGGCAGAGGTAGAGGTTCAACTCGTAAGCCATAAAACTACGACACTCGGACTCCTCCTCCCTCTCACCTTTACACTTCTTCTTTGATTATTGAGTCCGACTCTTCAGATGATGAAATGATCGATGTCATTCATCCTCAATCCCTTCATTACATCTAGATTCTACTAGTTATGATTCACATCTTACCTTTTGTAAGCATCTGATACCTGAGGGTGGATTAATTATTGATAGTAATTCAAATGAGGAAGAAGACTTTCGACGTCAGACTACTAGTGATTCCCCATCAAATATGCGGAATAAGAGTTGAGGATTCTCGTCAAAGACCTTTTGACACTCCCTCCACTAGTAGTGATACTCCACTACAGACTAGTGAATGCCCTATACCTCCACTATATGAGACATTTGTGCCAACATGGTCTAAGGAGTGTGCCTCTTTACCCTGTTGTATAGGTGCCCCACTAAGTCCTATAAGATAGGAGCCGAAGGAGACCACTATGGATATAGAGGTTTAGAGTGTCCCTCGTTACTTTTCCTCTAATATAGAGAGTTACATCGAGTGGAGTCTCATTCATTCTACTTGGGTCGATGAAAAAACTCTACAGCATGCTCGTGTTTGGCGAACTGATTTCCTTCGAAACCTAGAAGGTATTTATTATATGGGGTTATGTCAGTCTAATCATACCAATATTCATATTATTTCCTAGTTACACTCAGTTATTTATCTTGCCAACGAAGAAGACCCAGATAGTGGCAAGGATAGAGTCCTTGATGCTCCACAAGAGTTTGAAGATGGCATCACTTCCGCCATGAATGAATTGTATGAAGTTAACTTAGGCACTGAGTCAAATCCTAGGCCTATTTTTCATAGTGCCCTACTATCTGATTTAGAGAATCAGGAATACATCAAGTTGTTGATAGAATTTAAAGACTACTTTGCCTAGAACTACACCGAGATTCCTGGTTTAAACCCAGAAGTGGAAGTCCATAAGTTAGCTATTCAGCACGATGCAGTCCCTATTAAATAAGCACCTCAAGATAAGGTTAGAAATTGAAAAACAGGTGATCGCTAAAATTAAGAAACTTTTAGAAGCTAAATTTATTCATGAACAGAAGTATCCTACCAAGCTGCCAATATTATTCCAGTATGGAAGAAGAGTGGACAAATACATGTCTGTATCAACTTCCATTATTTAAATAAGGCATGTCCTAAGGATGATTTTCCCCTTCCTATCCTCGAGCTTATGGTGGATATAACATCATCCCATAGCATTTTCTCCTTCATGGATGGTTCATCTTATTATAATCAGATAAAGATAGACCCGAGGATGAGAAGTTCACTGCATTTCATATATCGATAGGTGTATTTTGTTACAATGTGATGCCCTTCGACCTGAAGAATATCGGGGCCACCAATCAATGTGCTATGATTGTTATCTTCAATGGGATGATACACGAGTAAGTTTAGTGCTATGTGGATGATTTGATAGTCAAAAGCAAAGTCCATGGAGATCACCTTCAAGATCTACGAATCATTTTTGAACACCTATGCAAATATGATTTGAAAATGAATACTTTAAAACGTGTATTTAGAGTTAATACAGGAAAGTTCTTAGGGTTTATAGTTCGCTATCAGGGCATTGAGATAGACCATTCTATGATCAAAGTCATAGTGGATTTGAAACCCCCTAAAAGTCTTACCCAGTTGACATCCTCTCAGGATAAACTTGCTTTCTTGCATAAATTTATCTCCAACCTTTCTGGTAGGTTTCATCCATTTGCTTCCTTAGTGAAGAAGAATGCCCGATTCCACTGGAATGAGCATTATCAGGAGGCCTTTGATAGTATAAAGCGCTACCTGATAAACCCCCCTATTTTAGCTTCATTCATCCCAGGTAGGCCATTAATTCTTTACACCACAGCCCTGGATGAGTCTTTGGGTGCACTGTTGGCTCAAGAGAACGACGAAGGCAAGGAGAATTCCTTATACTACCTTAGAAGATGGTTAATACCTATAGAGCTTAAGTACCCAGCGATGGAAAAGTAATGTTTAGCCTTAATCTTCACGGTACAGAAGCTTAGGCATTATATGGTTTCATATAATGTTAACCAAATATATTGAGTCAATCCCTTATAGTACGTGATGACTTATCTGACCCTCTTAGGCCGTCTAGCATAATGGTCTATGATCCTACTGCAATTTGACATACTTTTATCCCTTATCGGGCTGTCAAACGACAGACTCTAGCTGACTTTCTAGGCGATCACCCGATCCCTACTGATTCCCCACTCAATGATGATCTTTCTGATGAACTAATCATGAGTATATATGAATAGGAGTCCCCTACTTGGAAGTTTTTACTTTGTTAGTTCATCATCCGTTAAAGCCTTAAATCCAAATAAAGCTCCTACATTTAGGGTATGTTTAGGCCTAATTTTTTTATCCCATGAAGGTCATACTCTACAGTACTCCTATAGTTTATTAGAACCTCATACTAACAATAAAGCTAAGTATGAAGCTCTAATTTTGGGGCTTATATTGTCCATTCATATGAATGTTATACTAGTGAAAATCTTTAGAGACTCTAAACTAATAATAAATCAAGTAATTGGAGTCTACAAAGTGCCTAAGTCTGAGCTCTTTTGCTATCATAATAAAGTAATGGAGCTCTTGTGCTTAATCCAAGAAGTGACTTTGGCCAAAATTCTTAGATCTGCAAATGGAAAAGTATACACCTTGGCAAAGTTAGCAAAAGAATTAGCTGACCCTACAAGAAATCCTGTGTCTATTATTATCCGGTATCATCAAGCTCTGTGCCCCGCAGACTTGTTTTCTCTAAATCATGAAGAGTCATATTAGAGAGTGCCCTTTATAGAATACTTGAAGCATAGTAGGCTTCTGAATAATAGATCTCTCGTTGCTTAAATTATAAAGAGAGCTCTATCATTCACCTACATAAATAATACCTTGTATCGATGCTCTTTTGACCAAATATGGTTGCATTTCCTTAATAAAGAAGAGGCTCGTAAGGTCATGGGCAAGATACATGAATGGCTTTGTGGTGTCCATCAATTTGGACCTAAAGTGAAAGGCAGAATTAAATGCCTTGGCTACTACTGGCCGACAATGATCCGTGATTATGTGGAGCAAACTATAAGGTGCTACCAGTGCCAAATTCATGGCATGGTAATTCACCAACCCCCTAATTTGTTTCATCCTATTGTATCGTCTTAGCCATTTGAGGGTTGGGGCACAGATATAGTGAGTTCTATAGACCCTCCTTCTTCAAAGGGTCATAGGTTTATTTTAGCCGCCACTAATTACTTCTCTAAGTGGACAGAAACTATCCCACTAAAAGAAGTTAAATCAGAAGATGTGATGCATTTCTTTCACAATAATATTATTTATCGCTTTGGTGTTCCACACTGTATATTTTTTTATAACTGTCCATCAATTAGAAGCATCAAAATTGCTAGATTTGCCTGTCACCATAACATTCATTGGAGATACCCTTCGATTTATTATCCCAAAGTTAATGGCTTGGTGGGGGCATTTAATAAAACTCTCATGCAACTAATAAGGAAAATCCTTATTGTAAATAAATGAGAAGGGCATGATAAGTTACCTGAAGCATTATGGGCCTATAGGACAACCTACCGTACTCTTACTCAGTCCAACCCATATGCTTTAGCTTTTGGGGTTGAAGCAATCCTCCCTCTTGAGGTCGAACTCCCCTCACTACGTGTAATAGTTAGTTATAATCTATCTCAGGAAGATAATACCCAAATAAGGTTGGAAAATCTTGATGATTTAGAAGAGCTTCATTTATAATCTTATCAAAACCTTAAGCTATAACAGGCCCGAATGGCCCGGTCACATGATCGTCTTATTAGAACTAGTGCTTTTTGGGTTGGCGATTTATTTCTTATTTTGTGTAGGCCTATCATTTCATGTTGGCATCGATGTGGTAAGTTTGAGCCTATTTAGGAAGGCCCCTTTGTTGTAGAGTAAGTTTATGAAGGTGGTGCCTACCTACTTGTTGATGCAAATGGTGTTCATCCTATACCTGTCATCAATGAGCAGTACTTGAAAAAGTATTATGCTTGAGTCTAGTACGTCATAAGGGAGCCTCCCTACCGCTTATAGATATCCCTCTCTATATGTACCCCCTGAAGGAATCCTTTTTATTTTTCAGCAATCTGTATGGTGACGATGATTTGTCCTCTACCACACGATGTTCGTTATAAAGAGTATAAGGTTATCCTTAATGGTTATACACTAATATGTCGTAGGGATGTTTGAACTTCTATCTGTGCACACCAATCATATTGGTGCTAGTGCATGGAATTTTTAGTTGGTTCTTCTCCTTTACGGGGCTTAGCCCCCCCCCCCCCCCCCCCCCCCCCGTTTCACTTACCACCCCAAGTGTGGTCTAGGATATCAAAACCAATCATTAAAGTCCATATTCGAGATGTAATATTAGGTCCATACCCACCTAAGTTTGGCAGGTTTGGTGACGATGATCCACTATTCCTATATGAATTTTTTCCTTCTATCAGTCATGTTCTTATAGTTATAGCCTCCAATCCATTCATATGAGTTTGGGGATGTCAAAGTTATTAATCTAAACCCTTTGGAGATGGGATACTAGGTCTATACCATCTTATATTAGTCATGAGTGGTAATGTTGATCCTTTATCTTAATTTTGATTTTATTCGTATATTAATTTTGCTATGATCATGCTCCCCAATTTATTCACATGAGTTGAATGTGGTCTGGGTTACCAAAACTAATGATTCACTTCTTTACAAGATCCTATGTGATCGCTTTCCCCAATTTTGTTCATGTGATGAATATGGCCTAGGATATCAAAACTATTCATGATTCACTCTCTTTGTAATCTAATCATAAGAGGATGTCCTCATACTAGGAGTAACTCATGGATATGGTAAACGTTCCCTCTACTATATGTTAACTTCGATAGTATAGGATAATCTAAATTTATGATTATGAACATATAAAAGAAAATAAAAAAATGCATATGATAAAAAAAAGAGGGAAGCTCTTAGTAAAGCAAAATCAGTTGATCTTGTCACAAAAGGAACCCTATTATACTATCTAAGAGCACAGGTTTCCAAAAATTCTTCTTTCCTCTCCTTTCAAGCACCTTGGTGTTTGCTTCAAGGATGGATGTATACCTATCTGGTTATGATCTTTTATAATTTTAATTGTTTGTATTAGTGATGTGATACATCATGTCCTGGATGTCGACATCACTACCTTGTGGGCTCAAATTTTTTTGAGGAAAGATCAATCCCCTTATGCTATCTTTTGACAACCTACTCTCCCATTCATGCATTGCTCTGAGCTAACATAGTACTCCTATGGATGTGCTAGGGTTGCTTTCACTCCTCACAGGGTTCTACCTAATTAGGGTAGGTGTTACTATTATGACCTTTTGATGATCAGTGATCTCACTCATAATTACTATACTCGGCGATAGATGTGTTCCCTTATCATCTCTAGTTATTTCTTTAGTTATAATATAGTACATCCTATCTCAGATGTTAACAACACATCCTTAGGAGCTTTGATTTGTTAGTAGAAGATTGGCTCCTTAGTTTCTTTATCGACCTACTTCACCTCGTACCCTACTCTTAGCTGCTAAA
Source organism: Dendrobium nobile (assembly GCA_022539455.1). Lineage (NCBI taxonomy): Eukaryota > Viridiplantae > Streptophyta > Magnoliopsida > Asparagales > Orchidaceae > Dendrobium > Dendrobium nobile. The sequence goes on along the minus strand of CM039736.1, from coordinate 25,658,214 downwards.
GTAGTCCTATTAATGTGGTAGTGTAGCTTTTACTCCCTACAGTGTCCCACCTATTTGTTTGGGTGTTATCCTAGTGACCCTTTGATCTTTATCAATCCTATTCATAATTACTATCCTTAAGTAGTGAGTGTGTCCCCTTGCTACCTGGGATGTTTTCCTAGTTGTGATGTAGTACATCCTTATTTTGGATGTTAGCAACACCACTTCGAGGTCACTTTCCCATCCCACAGAGACCCACTAGTTTGTGTGGGTTTTACCATTGTGAGTTTTAGATGATTATTGATCCTATTTAGAATTATTATCTTTAGTGGCGAGTGTGTCTCCACATTACTTTAGTTCCCTTTCTCTCAATAGGTGATTTGTAGTATCAGGCCTTAGGTGCCGCTATCACCCCCTTCTTGATATTTGATTTTCTAGCATAAAGTCAGCTCCTCAGTTCCTTCTACACTTATTTTCCCATTGAGACCCGACTCCTAACTGCCGGAGAGGTCCTTTAGATGTGTTGATGTTTCTTCTACTTCTTACAAGGCCCCCATCAATTAGTATGGGTTTACCACTATAGCTCCCTTGATGATTTTTTCTATTAGGCTTAGTCCCATTTTTCGTAGCAGAGGTGCCCCGTTGCTGCTTCAGTTCTTTTACTCCCTTAGAATGAGACTTGCCCCTTACACACTCTGTGAAGGGTGCATCTCTTCTTATTGTTTTGTGAGGCATCATTCTAATGCTTTCCTCCCCTTTTGTGTAGGGTTAGGATTCCCTAAGAGACTCCGATGGTATTTCGATACTCATAGCCACGACAATTTATCCTCTACCATGTGGTAACCATAATGCTGGCTTAGGATTCCTTAGATAACTCTACCCTTGTATTTCTTCCATTCACCTTTTGTTTCTCCCTCACATCCCTACATAGAGCTATGGCAGGTTGATATTGAGATGACTTTCACCTTCTACACTGCTATTTCGATACTAATAGATAGGTTGTTGGTTTTACATACCTGGTCCAGAGAGCCTAATAGAGACCCTGGAAGGCATTCCTCGCCACTCTTTTTCTTTCTGATTGTCCTATTGTGATCAGGCAGGCATCAGAGGCTGACTCTTTACCCACTACTCCCAACAGGAGCAAATGAGAATTGAGCCCTTCCTTATTTGCAAGATTATTATGGTTGAGCGAATGTTGAAGCTTACCCAGTTGAGAGAGCCCGATAAAGTCCCTATGAGGCATTCCTCGCCACCCTTTTTTACCTTGGATGTTTTGTTAAAGACTTGGCAGACTTCCAATTTCATGGCTTATTTACTTTTTTGTTGAGGTCAGGCAGAAGTATTGAGTCACTCCAATCCATTATTTCAAAACTATCAGGATGAGACGGAATCCTTTTCACCTTCTATCCCGAAGTCCCGATACTGTTAGACTGATAGTTGGTTTTAATTATCCATTTGAGAGAGCCTGATAAAGTCACTTGGAGGCATTCCTCACCACCCCTTTATTCTAAATGTCCTGTTAAAGACTAGGCAGACTTCTAATTTCATGGCTTAGTTACTTTTTTCTGAGTCAGGTAGAAGTATTGAGTCACCCCTGTTGCAAACCTATTTCCATGGCTTATGTTTTGATGATTGACAAACACTATTTCTCTTGGACTACTTGTTGCTTCTAACTTTTTAGGAATCGAACATCGGACGATCAAGAAGGAGCCAAGTTCAGGATTACGTAGGTTTAGGGTTGAGTCAGTCTGTACTTTTGTTTTTCACTTCTTGAGTCTACTTGTAATGGTCAAAGAGACTGATGCTAAGTAACCCTACACACACACACTTGAGGGGCTTAGAATTTCTATTTTTGCCCACATCGGCCAGGCCGATATTTATATCGTCCGGGACGATCAGCTTAAAACAGAAAGTCTAAATAAGGATTCTTAATTAAGGAAGCCGTCATTAATATATCGGCCTGGACGATACGTGTATCAGCCTGGACGATACGTGTATCGATCAGGACGATAAGCTCAAAACAGAAAGAAGTAGCCGCCATAGTCAATTAAGGTATACTGTAATTTTAAATTATCGGCCAGGACGATCCACGTATCGGCCTGGACAAAATTACCAAATTATGCCTTAATTGATCAGAAAATCAAGGGAGTAATTAAGGATGATTGATACGATCATATCATCCTGGATGATCGCAGGATCAGCCAGGACGATTCATTCAAAAAACTTAAGTTACTTCAGGATGATAAATATCGGCCAGCTCGTATCTAGGGCTATTGTTAGGACGATTTTCCTCTGATTTGAACTGATCGGCCCGGACGATCGTATGATCGGCCCGGACGATCGTATGATCGGCCTGAACAATCAAGCCAATTTTCAATCGTCCAGTTTTGCATCCAGGGCGATGCTCTGGCCTATCTTCTTTGATTTGTACTAATCGGCCAGGCCGATGTCCAGATCGGCCTGGACGATATTGTCGGCAACTTGCAATTAATGAGCTCATTCGAAGCTCTTCTATTTAAGAGCTCTTGTTTAATGTTTTTAATAAGCTTTGACTGCTACCTTGACCTGAGAAGACCTTGAGGAGAGAAAGAGAGAGAGGAGAGAGAGAGGATCTTGTGAGGGGGAGCTTGTGAGGGGATTCACAAGGGTTGTTTCAAGGATCGCTCTGCTTCATCTTCGTCTAGAGTTTCTCGTCCGTGGAAGGGTCAGTAGAGGTAAGGAGTTTGCTTTTGGTTTTGGTTCTCTACCAGCTTCAGGAGGAAGCAAAAGGAGGTAGGTTATCTGCCTTGCCGGGGTGGCAAAAAGGAGGTTCTTGTAAGGGCTTCTCCGCCTAGTCGTGGGGGCTAAAGGAGAGTCACGTTTTGTAGTGCAATACTTAGAGGGTGCCTCCAAGGAGTGGACGTAGGTCGAGTCGATCGAACCACTATAAATTTATGTGTTCTTTTTCTTGCTTCCGCGCTTTTAAAATTCCGCATTTATTTCTGTGGTGTGATTTGGTTTATGCAATTTTCTTTCTTTGTGAAAAGAGTTTTTAAAATACCAATTCACCCCCCCCTGGTTAGCTTGGGACTAAGTTCATAGGGCTTAATATCCCTAACGAACTTTCAAGTGGTATCAGAGCAGGATTCGAAAATTAAAGTTTGAAAACTTTTTGAATTTGATCCATGGCTAACATTGGGAATCGTAACACTACGGAAGGGTATTCCATTACCCGACCTCCCCTGTTCGATAACCTACCTTTTGATTTTTGGAAAACTCGTATGTCAACGTTTTTACAATCTACTGATTATCGCATGTGGATGCTTATTCAAGAAGGTTATTCTCCACCTTCTCATGAAAATAATGGTGTGAAAACTGAAGTTGCTTTTACTGAATGGACTTTTGATGAACGAGATTTAGCTCAATTAAATGCGAAATGTCTGAACTGTTTTTTCTGTGCTTTGAAATCTGAGGATTACATGTGTGTTTCAACTTGCAAAACTGGTAAAGAAATTTGGGATAAATTGTACATCACCTATGAAGGTACTAATGAAGTTAAACAATCCCGTTTAAACATTCTCTTGCATGACTACGAACTTTTTCGTATGAAACCTCATGAATCGATTTCTGACATGTACACTAGGTTTACTTAGATTGTTACTTCATTGCATGCAGTAGGAAAAGAGCTTTCGAACTATGAAAAAGTTAACAAGATTTTGAGATGCTTGCCTTCGTCTTATGATGCAAAAATTACTGCCATTACTGAATCTAAAGATTTGAACACCTATTCTATTGATAACTTACTTGGCTCACTCATTGCTTACGAGTAAGGGGTGAATCAAAGAAATGTTGATGCAGGTGAAAAGAAAAAGGAGAAAACAATTGCATTGAAGGCACACAAATCGGATTCTGAATCTTCCGGGTCTGAAAGCGATGAAGTTGCCTTCATCACAAGGCAATTCAAAAGCTTTCTAAGGAAGAAACAAAAGCATCATCAAAATTGGAGAAAAGGTAAGGATCATAAACATGTTAAAGGATCTTTTGATGTTGTTTGTTTTGAATGCAGGAAGCCTGGACATGTGAGAGCTGATTGCCCTACACTTCAAGATCATTCAAGCAAAGAAAAGGAAAAAGGTGAGGAGAAAGCCAAGTCGAGGAAGGACAAGAAGAAAATCCAAAGAGGTTTTTGGGCAGAATCTGGTACTGATTCCTCTGAGACTGAACCAGAGGAAGAAACTACGAACTTGTGTTTCATGGGAGAGAATCAAAGTGATTGTTGCAAACTATTTTCATGGCTTATGTTTTGATGATTGACAAACACTATCTCTCTTGGACTACTTATTGCTTCTAACTTTTCAGGAATCGAAGATCGGACGATCAAGAGGAAGCCAAGTCCAGGATCGCGTAGGTTTAGGGTTGAGTCAGTCTGTAATTTTATTTTTCACCTTTTGAGTCTACTTGTAATAATCAAAAAGACTGATGCTAAGTAACCCTTCACACACACACTTGAGAGGCTTAGAAATTCTGTTTTTACCCACATCGGCCCGGCCGATATTTATATCGTCCGGGACGATCAGCTTAAAACAGAAAGTCTAATTAAGGATTCTTAATTAAGGCAGCCGACATTAACATATCGGCCTGGACGATACGTGTATCGGCCAGGACAATAAGCTCAAAATAGAAAGAGATAGCCGCCTTAGACAGTTTAGGCATACTGAATTTTAAATTATCGTCCAGGACGATTCCAGGATCGGCCTGGACGAAATTACCAAATTATGCCTTAATTGATCAGGAAATCAAGGGAGTAATTTAGGATGATTGATACGATCATATCGGCCAGGACGATTGTAAGATCGGCCTGGACGATCAAGCCAAATTTCAATCGGCCAGGACTGTTCCTAGGGCTGTGCTCAGAACGATTTACCTCTGATTTGAACTAATCGGCCAGGACGATCGTGAGATCGGCCTGGACAATCAAGCCAAATTTCAATCGTCCAGGACTGTTCCCAGGGCTGTGCTCTGGCCGATCTTCCTTAATTTGTACTAATCGGCCAGGCCGATGTCCATATCGGCCTGGACGATAAAGTCGGCTACTTGCAATTAATGAGCTCCTCTTGAGCTCTTCTATTTAAAGAGCTCTTCTTCAACGTTTTGAAAGGACCTTTGGCTGCTGCCTTGACCTGAGAAGACCTTGAGGAGAGAAAGAGAGAGAGGGAGAGAGAGAGGATCTTGTGAGGGGATTCACAAGGGTTGCTCAAGGATCGCTCTGCTTGTCTTTCGTCTGGAGTTTCTCGTCCGTGGAAGGGTCGGTAGAGGTAAGGAGTTTTGCTTTTGGTTGTGGTTCTCTGCCAGCTTCAGGAGGAAGCAAAAGGAGGTAGGTTCTCTGCCTTGCCGGGGTGGCAAAAAGGAGTTTCTTGTGAGGGCTTCTCCGCCTAGCTGTGGGGGCTAAAGGAGAGTCACGTTTTGTAGTGCAATACTTGGAGGGTGCCTCCAAGGAGTGGACGTAGGTCTAGTCGACCGAACCACTATAAATCTTGTGTTCTTATTTTTGCTTCCGCACTTTTAAATTCCGCATTTGGTTTGGTGGTGTGATTTGGTTTGTGAATTTATTTCTTTGTCTCAAGAATTTTTAAAATATCAATTCTCCCCCCCTCTTGGTTAGCTTGGGACTAAGTTCATAGGGCTTAACATCCCGAACGAACTTTCAAGTGGTATCAGAGCGGGATTCGAAAAATTAAGTTTGAAAACTTTTTGAATTTGATCCATGGCTAACATAGGAAATAGAAACACTACTGAAGGTTATTCGATTACACGACCTCCTCTATTTGACAACTTACCTTTTGATTTTTGGAAAACCCGCATGTCAACGTTTTTACAATCTACTGATTATCGCATGTGGATGCTTATTCAAGAAGGTTATTCTCCACCTTCTCGTGAAATTAATGGTATTAAAACTGAAGTTGCTTTTATTGAATGGACTTTCGATGAACGTGATTTGGCTCAGTTAAATGCAAAATGTTTGAACTGTTTTTTCTGTGCTTTGAAATCTGAAGATTACATGCGTGTTTCAACTTGCAAAACTGGTAAAGAGATTTGGGATAAATTATGCATCACCTATGAAGGTACTAATGAAGTTAAGCAAACCCGTTTGAACTTTCTCTTGCATGACTACGAACTTTTTCGTATGAAACCTCATGAATCGATTTCTGACATGTACACTAGGTTTACTCAGATTGTTACTTCATTGCATGCACTAGGAAAGAGCTTTCGAATTATGAAAAAGTTAACAAGATTTTGAGATGCTTGCCTTCGTCTTATGATGCAAAAATAACTGCAATCACTGAATCAAAAGATTTGAATACTTATTCCATTGATAATTTACTTGGGTCACTCATTGCTTACGAGCAAGGTGTGAATCAAAGAAATCTTGATGCAGGTGAGAAGAAAAAGGAGAAAACAATCGCACTGAAGGCGCACAAATCGGATTCTGAATCTTCCGGGTCTGAAAGCGATGAAATTGCCTTCATCACAAAGCAATTCAAAAGCTTTCTAAGGAAGAAATAAAAGCATCATCAAAGTTGGAGAAAAGGTAAGGATCATAAACATATTAAAGAATCTTCTGATGTTGTTTGTTTTGAATGCAGGAAGTCTGGACATGTGAGAACTGACTGCCCTACACTTAGAGATCAATCAAGCAAAGGAAGAAGAGAGAAGAAAGATAAGTCTAGGGAGGACAAGAAGAAAAACCAAAGGAGCTTTTTGGCAGAATCTGGTACTGACTCCTCTGAGACTGAATCAGAGGAAGAAACTATAAACTTGTGTTTCATGGGAAAAGACCAAAGCGATCAAGAAGAGGTATGTGAACTTTCCTACGATCAACTTCTTGAAGTTTCAGAAAAAATTCATGCATCATATAGAAAACTAAAGAAAACTCATGCTAGCTTGAAACTAGAATTTTTAAATCTACAAAAAGAGCATGAAATTTTGATTAAAGATCATCAAACAATTGATTCAAATCACATGACTTTACTTGATGAATTTGATGAATTAAATAAAAATCATGATGAGTTAGTTGAAGAACTTGATGCATTAAAAATATCACACACATCACTTGAATCAGATTTTAAGAAGTCTAAGGAGAAAGAGAAAAATTTGAGGATTGAAAATGAAGTTTTAAAAAGCACAAATTTGAAAATTCAAAATGATTTAGAAGCATATAAGAAAAATCGGATGACTTCTACTTTTGATCAATTGCCAAAACCTAGGAAGAGTCATTATAACTCAAATCATTTAAGAAATCCCTTTCCTGGAGTTAGATGTTTTTCATGTGGCATGCTAGGACATATTTCACACACTTGCACAATTCACCATAGTACACATTGGGTGTGGAGACCTAAGGTGCATAATCCACAGCATACCACACATGCATTGCATTCTTCTCTTCATAAGAAGGAACCCAAACCTGCTTGGGTTCCTAAAACTAACGTTTCATAATTTTTGCAGGAAGGCTCTCACAAAAGACCTCGTGAGAGTATGTGGTACCTGGACAGTGGATGCTCTCGACATATGACTGGTGACGCTAGCCAGTTTGTTGTACTTGAGTCCAAGACTGGAGGCAAGGTTACCCTTGGAGACAACACCACCAGGAAGGTGGTAGGAGCAGGTATAATTGGTAATTCCAAGAACCTTATGATTGAAAATGTTTTGCTTGTAGATGGATTAAAGCACAACTTGCTCAGCATCAGTCAATTCTGTGACAAAGGCTTCATCGTACAATTCTTTGCGGATTCATGCATTGTAAGTTTAAGTAACAACACTATTTTGCAGGGAAAGAGGATCAACAACGTCTACATGCTTGATTTAAATAATATTGAATGTGCTGCTTCTTTTTGCTTAAAAACTGTGATTGATGATTCTTGGTTGTGGCACAGGAGGCTTTGTCATGCAAGTATGAAAACCCTTAAGAAAGTGACCCAAAAAGACCTAGTTAGAGGTGTCCCCAAACTTAAGTTTACAAAAGACCACCTTTGTGATGCCTGTCAACTAGGAAAGCAAGTCCACTCCACGTTTCACCCCATCAAGGACATTAGCACCTCTAGACCTTTAGAAGTCCTTCACATGGATTTATTTGGACCCATTAGCACGGCTAGTTTGGGAGGGAAAGTCTATGGGTTTGTGATTGTTGACGACTACTCAAGGTTCACTTGGACTAGATTTCTTTCACATAAAAATGAGTCTTTTGAGGAGTTTAGAACATTTTCTACTTGGATTCAAAAGAAGCTAGGTTGTGAGATTTTGACCATCCATAGTGATCATGGGGGAGAATTTGAAAATGAAAGATTTGGAGTTTTCTGTGAGGAAAAGGGGATTAGTCACAATTTCTCAGCTCCTAGGACCCCTCAGCAGAATGGGGTAGCTAAAAGGAAGAACCGGACCTTGGTAGAAGCCGCTAGAGCCATGCTTGCTGAGTATTCACTTCCAAAATACTTTTGGGCTGAAGCAGTTAACACAGCTTGTTATGTGTTGAATAGGGTGAATGTTAGAGCCAAATTAGAAAAGTCACCCTATGAGATCCTTAAGGGTAGGACACCCAATCTTTCCCACCTTCATGTCTTTGGTTGTAAGGTTTTCATTCACAACAATGGGAAATCTCACTTGGGAAAATTTGATCCTAAATCTGATGAGGGAGTATTCTTGGGATATTCTAGTGTTGGGAAGTCTTTTAGGGTGTTTAACAAGAGAACTTTAATGGTGGAAGAGACAACTCATGTAGTTTTTTATGAGTCTGAGCCTAAGAAACATGGAGTAGAAGATGATGATATTAGAGAGATTACTAGTGGAGTAGAGAATTTGGGGAAGGGGTGTGAGCACCCAAGTAATGAAGGAGTAGAAGGTGTCACCCAAGGAATAGAGAACTTTGTTGAAAGGGGGGAAACTTCACATACTTTGCCTAGAGATTGGAGATACTCTACAAGTCACCCCAAGGATTTGATCTTAGGAGACCCTTCTAGTGGAGTTAAGACTAGACATGGACTTAGGAAGGAGGTGAACCACTCTGCTTTTATTTCTATGACTGAACCTACCACCATTAACCAAGCCCTTTCTGATGAGTTTTGGAATTTAGCAATGCAAGAAGAATTGAATCAATTTGTTAGGAATGATGTTTGGGAACTTGTGGAAAGACCTAAAGGACAAAGTGTAGTTGGAACAAAGTGGGTCTTTAAGAACAAAGTGAATGATTCAGGAGTGGTGGTGAGGAATAAAGCAAGGTTGGTGGCTAAGGGGTACAATCAAATAGAAGGGATAGACTTTGAGGAGACTTTTGCCCCTGTAGCTAGATTGGAAGCCATTAGGGTGCTATTAGCCTTTGCCTGTTATAAAGGATTTAAGCTTTTTCAAATGGATGTCAAGAGTGCTTTTTTAAATGGGGAGATAAAAGAAGATGTGTTTGTAGAACAACCTCCAGGTTTTGAGAGCTACCAATTTCCAAATCATGTGTTTAAATTAAAAAAGGCATTGTATGGTTTAAAGCAGGCACCAAGAGCTTGGTATGAGAGGCTTAGCACATTCTTACTAGAGAGGGAGTTTGTCAAGGGAAGTGTAGACACCACCCTTTTTCTTAAGAGAGTTGGAGATGATTTACTCATTGTTCAGATTTATGTGGATGATATACTCTTTGAATCTTCTAATAAAAATTTGTGTGATAATTTTTCTAAAACAATGAGTAGAGAGTTTGAGATGAGTTTGATGGGAGAGTTGTCCTACTTTTTGGGGTTTAGCATAAAACAATTGGAGGATGGAACTTTTCTAAATCAAACAAAATACATAAAGGACATTTTGAAGAAATATGAGATGGACAAAGCCAAGCCAATTAACACTCCCATGACTTCTAGTGCTCCATTGGATAAGGACCCAAGTGGTAAGTCTGTTGATCAGAAGAAGTATAGAGGCATGATTGGATCTTTACTTTACTTGACTGCGAGCCGACCTGACATCATGTTTAGTGTTTGCCTTTGTGCTAGGTTTCAGGCTGACCCTAAGGAGTCCCACTTGACTGCTGTTAAGAGAATTTTTATATATCTTTTGGGGACACAAGGATTAGGGATTTGGTACCCTAGACATAACACTTCTTTTGAGATTATTGGTTTTTCTGACTCTGATTTTGCAGGATGCAAGGTGGATAGAAAGAGCACTTCTGGAACTTGTCAATTCATTGGACAATCTTTGGTCTCTTGGTCTAGTAGGAAGCAAAACTCTGTTGCTCTTTCCACTGCTGAAGCTGAATACATTGCTCTTGGAAGTTATGTGGCCCAAGTCCTTTGGTTGAAATAACAGGTATTGGATTTAGGATTACATGTAAGTACCATCTCAATCTTTTGTGACAATACTAGTGCCATATGCATCTCTAAGAATCCTATCCAACATTCAAAGACTAAACACATTGACATTAGGCATCACTTCATTAGAGATCATGTGACTAAGGGAGACATTGAGTTACACCATGTGACAACTGAAAATCAACTAGCAGACATCTTTACTAAACCACTGGCCTTCGATACTTTCAGCTCTTTAAGGACCAGGTTGGGTGTGATTGACATAAATGCATGAAACTTTTTACTTTCTTTTATTTTTCTTTCTTTTACTTTTGTTTCCTGTTTTGTTGTTTTAGTTCTTTTTGTGTGTTTTTTTTTTCTTTTGTCTTTTTTACTTAGTTTTCAAAATCATGGCTAATATGGTATTATATTCCTTGTCCTTGCTTTTGGGAATTTGTAGTCAATATGCTTTTATCTACTCAATCTCTTAGATGGTAGAAATATTTTGTGATTATGTCTCTTTCTCTAACTTATTTTAGTGGCATAGTTATCTTCTTTAATCAAAAATCTCTCTCAAGTTAAAGATTGTTTATGGAATTGAGATCTTTTCTTAAACTTGCTTCAAAAACTCTATCTTATACTTATAATGTTTAAAGTTTTTTTTTTCACATCAAAATTGCTCGTTACTCTTGTCCTTGATTATTGATTCTGCTTGTGATAACTCTTCCTTTGGTTAGAGAGAGTGCTCGTATTCTCTAATATATGAGAAGATCTATTCACAACTTTGTCTTTAAAAGATCATAAAAGAGACTATAGCTTGCAAAAAGAAAAAAAATGGCCAATGATGCCAATAAAAGATGCGCAAAGCGCCAAATTGAAAAATATAGAATACACAAAGTGTATCAAAAGATGCGCAGTGCGCCAACCAATTGTCAAGAGGCATAAAATGAGCCCACTCCAAAACAAGCTACTCTCTCTTTTTAAATCTTTTAGAACTTAGAAGTGTTGGTTATCAAAGACTTGACTTCGATTAAATTGCGATTGTGATAAATTTACTCTACCTTATTATTGTATGAAGATAGTTTTTCTTAAGCCAAGTGATAAGTAAAATCTTTTTTCTCATAACCAATTAATTTCTTGAGTTAGGTCATTGATTTCAAAAGACAATTCTACCCTAAAAAATGTCTGAGCTAAGGGTAGCCATGATCGGATATTCTAACTCTATAGATTGATGAGCTTATTAACACATTAACTCACAAATTTTTGAATCAATCACATGGAATGCTATATCATGTTCATGCCTTGATTTAAAAAAAAAAAAAAAAAAAAAAAAAAGGGGTCTCTTCGCTCTGCTTTCTTGAATCCTCCTTTTTTATATGTCAAAAGGGGGAGAAGTTTATGAGGTTCTTTTTTACATCAATCCTGAATTTTTTTTTCATCTGTTTTCGTAGTGGTTTGCCATCATCAAAAAGGGGGAGATTGTTGCAAACTATTTTCATGGCTTATGTTTTGATGATTGACAAACACTATCTCTCTTGGACTACTTATTGCTTCTAACTTTTCAGGAATCGAAGATCGGACGATCAAGAGGAAGCCAAGTCCAGGATCGCGTAGGTTTAGGGTTGAGTCAGTCTGTAATTTTATTTTTCACCTTTTGAGTCTACTTGTAATAATCAAAAAGACTGATGCTAAGTAACCCTTCACACACACACTTGAGAGGCTTAGAAATTCTATTTTTACCCACATCGGCCCGGCCGATATTTATATCGTCCGGGACGATCAGCTTAAAACAGAAAGTCTAATTAAGGATTCTTAATTAAGGCAGCCGACATTAACATATCGGTCTGGACGATACGTGTATCGGCCAGGACGATAAGCTCAAAATAGAAAGAGATAGCCGCCTTAGACAGTTTAGGCATACTGAATTTTAAATTATCGTCCAGGACGATTCCAGGATCGGCCTGGACAAAATTACCAAATTATGCCTTAATTGATCAGGAAATCAAGGGAGTAATTAAGGATGATTGATACGATCATATCGGCCAGGACGATCGTAAGATCGGCCTGGACGATCAAGCCAAATTTCAATCGGCCAGGACTGTTCCCAGGGCTGTGCTCAGGACGATTTACCTCTGATTTGAACTAATCGGCCAGGACGATCGTGAGATCGGCCTGGACGATCAAGCCAAATTTCAATTATCCAGGACTGTTCCCAGGGTTGTGCTCTGGCCGATCTTCCTTAATTTGTACTAATCGGCCAGGCCGATGTCCATATCGGCCTGGACGATAAAGTCGGCTACTTACAATTAATGAGCTCCTCTTGAGCTCTTCTATTTAAAGAGCTCTTCTTCAACGTTTTGAAAGGACCTTTGGCTGCTGCCTTGACCTGAGAAGACCTTGAGGAGAGAAAGAGAGAGAGGGAGAGAGAGAGGATCTTGTGAGGGGGAGCTTGTGAGGGGATTCACAAGGGTTGCTCAAGGATCGCTCTGCTTGTCTTTCGTCTGGAGTTTCTCGTCCGTGGAAGGGTCGGTAGAGGTAAGGAGTTTTGCTTTTGGTTGTGGTTCTCTGTCAGCTTCAGGAGGAAGCAAAAGGAGGTAGGTTCTCTGCCTTGCCGGGGTGGCAAAAAGGAGTTTCTTGTGAGGGCTTCTCCGCCTAGCTGTGGGGCTAAAGGAGAGTCACGTTTTGTAGTGCAATACTTGGAGGGTGACTCCAAGGAGTGGACGTAGGTCTAGTCGACCGAACCACTATAAATCTTGTGTTCTTATTTTTGCTTCCGCACTTTTAAATTCCGCATTTGGTTTGGTGGTGTGATTTGGTTTGTGAATTTATTTCTTTGTCTCAAGAATTTTTAAAATACCAATTCACCCCCCCTCTTGGTTAGCTTGGGACTAAGTTCATAGGGCTTAACATCCCGAAAAAACTTTCAGTGATGAGGAAGAGGTATGTAAACCAAGCTATGATGAATTGTTTGAAATTTGTCAAAAAATCCATGCATCATACAAAAAACTTAAGAAGACTCATGCTAGCCTAAAATTAGAACATTAAAATCTACAAAAAGAGCATGAAGTCTTTCTCAAAGATCATGCAACGATTGATTAAAATCACATGGCTCTTCTTGATGAATTTGATGAGTTGAACAAAAAGCATTTGGAATTAGTTGATGAACATAATGCATTAAAAGCTTCACACACCTCACTTAAGGTTGATCTTAAGAAATCTAAAGAGATTGAGAAAAATTTGAGGATTGATAATGATGCATTAAAAAGAACTAACTTGAGGATTCAAAATGATTTTGATACATATAAAAAAAATCGGATGACTTCCACTTTTGATCTTAAGCCAGAACCTAGGAAGAGGTATTATAATTCAAACCATTTAAGAAACCCTTTTCCTGGAGTTAGATGCTTCTCTTGTGGCATGCTAGGACACATCTCACACACTTGCACCGTTCACCGCAGTACTCATTGGGTGTGGAGACCTAAGATGCATGATTCACAGCATACCATACCTGCACTGTATTCTACTTTTCCTAAGAAGGATCCCAAACCTGTTTGGGTTCCTAAATCTGACTGATGTTGAGTTTTGCAGGAGTGCTCTCACCAAAGACCTCGTGGGAGCATAGGATAACTGGATATAAGGGGCTTGCAGCTCAAAATTGCTTAAACTCGCTACTTTATCTCGTGCTTGACATGTTTAGTTTTTGTGTTTCCTTTTATTTTATTTTTGTGCTAGTTTTTGTGCTTACTTGGTGGTAGTCTAGTTTGCGTTGTTTTCATTCTTTGTTTTTATGTGTTCTGTTTTCGCGTTGCTCTTTAATTTTGGTCTTTCATATGATGAATCTTTTCAAGCCTTTAGATTTTGGAGTTTTAGAGATAGTGTTTAGCTTTTTCTAAATTGGTTAAAGGGAGTAAACTGTTGATGATTTCCCTCCTTCTGACTTTGTTTAGTGGTATGATTTTCTTCTCTAAACAAAAGTCTAAACTAAGTTTAACCAATGGCTTTTCATTTAAGATATTTTTCTTATCTTGCTACATTAATTTATCTTATGCATAATAGCCAAAGTTCTTAGATATCATTCAAGCTTTTGAAGTCTTGCCATTGCATTTATCACATGATTTTGATTTTGTATTGTGGATTGTTCTTCCCTATGTTAGAGAGAGAGCTCCTATTCTCTAATATTTGGAGGATATACTCACAACTAAGTTTTTTTTAAGGGTATATTAAAGAGCCTTTAGCTTGCAAGAATTAAAAAGGAAAAAGGCCAATGAAGCCAAATTGAAAAGAAAGCCATATACACAAAAGTGTATTCAAATCAAAAGATGCTCAAAAGAGCCAATCAAAATGACAAGAGGCATAAAATAAGCCCACTAAATGCAAGCTATCCTCTCTTTGGTAAAACTCTTAAAACTTAGAAAACTCATTGATTATGTGATACTTTCAAAGACTTGATTTCAATTTCCATGATTGAGAAAAATTACTTTGATTTATTATTTATGAGATATTTTATTTGTAATCAAGTCTTGAATGGATCTTTTTATCTTATTTAGTTATTCTGAGTTAGATTTCAGTTTTCCAAGAATGTTTGTACCCTGAAGGATGTCCGATCTATGGTTAACAGAATCAGATGTTCTACCCTCTCCTGATTGGAATTTGTTAAACTTCTTGATCTCTTGGAACTCTAAAAGTTTAACTTTTTTAAAGGAACTCTCATATGATGCCTCTTTAAATAAAAAAAAATTAGAAAAATTAAAATCCAAAAATATTCATTTTTCTTTTTTGTTTTTCCTTTTGTTGTTGTTTTTTGTTTTTCTTTTTTTTTACTGTTTTTTTTTTGTTTTTTTTTTTGAGGGTCTTGATCATCACCATTCTTCCCTTGATTTCAATTTCAAGTAATATCGGCCTGGACGATTATTTTATCGTCCTGGACAATTATTTTATCGTCCTGGACGATGTGACAAATTCTCTTCAAAATCCATCTGCTGAAATTTTCTATGCTTGATGTAACTCATCGTCCTGAACGATACTATATCATCCTGGACGATTTGATCAAACTCATGGTGATAATCCTGGCCAATGGAATATTTCGTCTGGCCGATACATGTTATGTGCATCGTCCTGGCCGATATACTGGATCGTCTTGGACGATCCACGTGTCAGCCCGTTTTGATCTTTAAATTCAGCCCCGGACGATCCATTATTGGACAATCGTCCGGGCCTATCCACTGTTCGTCCTGGACGATACACGTGGCAAGCATTTTAAACGTTTTAACTTCGGCCGGTACGATCAATTATTGTGCATCGTCCTGGACGATACACCTAATCGGCCCAGACGATCTGCTTTTTCAACGGTCGTCCGGATTAACTCCTCAGGACGATCTCCTGTGTCTAATCGGCCGGGCCGATATCTGATCGGCCCGGACGATTAGACCGCCTTTTTGACCAATCGGCCTGTACGTAATTATTGAACCATATCAGCCTAGACGATTCTGCGATTGGCCAGGACGATATGGTCGTTTCTTTAAATTCAGGCCGTTCCAGCCATGATTTTTCACTCTTCATCCTTTCTCCTCTTGTATTTTTGATTAGTCCTCTCTATGGCTGGTGGGAAATGTGTCCGACAAACTTCTGGGAGTTTTTCGAGGGCAAGAATTGACCCTCGTTTCAGGGAAGCAGAAGATGAAGCCGCTTACCACCGTTACAAAGAATGTGGGATCACTGTCTCAAGAATCATCAATCCTACCCACATCTCATACCCGGTAATGGATCTTTTCGCTCACACCTCCCTTTGCTTCATTCTGTCTCTTGCTTTCCCTTTCAATTCAGAGTTTCTTCGAGAGTTTTTCACAAACCTTCGCATCAACCCTACCTTCACAACCCTGACCTCCTATGTGAATCGACGCCCTGTCGAAATCACATATCAGGATTGTGTTGATCTTTTACAGTTATCCACCACCGGGGATAAGCTGCACTTAATCGCATCTGACCCTGATCTTGACTGGTCCACGGCAAATCATTTCCTTCGCCAGACCAATGTACCTTACCATGTTGGAGAGACTAGCTCTTTAGTCAAAGATACTAGGACAATCCAACATGTCCTTCGCACCTCCGTAATTCTAAAAGCCGGCGACCGAATCCACATCACCCCTCTACTTTCACTCACTACTTTCTACATCATGGCTCATAGGGAATTTAATACTGCGGACCTAATTTTTCGATACATTGATCACTTAATCACAATCCGTGATCCAGGCCACAAAAGGAAACCCAATCTAGCCTTAGGACACATCATAGCCTATGTCCTTCAAACCAAATACCAACTTCAGTATCCTATTCCACCAAACCTCCCAACTCCCTTCTACTCAAACAATTCCTTCAGCACCCTTCACAGTACTCGTCTCCACCCTGAGGAACCTCAGGGGGCTGGAGAGGAGGAGGCTCCCGCTCCCGCTCCCGTTTCTGATCCTGTCCCTCTCCACCAGCACTCTCCGGTTGATCAGTTGATTGAGAGGTTTGATCGTTGGGAGACTCAGTTTGACGCCTACGTTGCTGCATAGGAGCAGCAACACTTTTAGGATATTACCCTCTATGAACAGCACCGCGCTGAGGATTTAGCCTGATTTGACAGTTTCCTTACTCAGCAGCAGCAGCAGCATGACCAGGACATCGCCTGGTTCAATGCTCAGTTCACCACACTTGCCACCTACTTTCAGCAGCCACCTCCTCCACCTCCATCTGATGATCAGGATCCCTCGTTCTTTTAGTCTGTGCTTTATGTTGTTTGTTTCCTGTAGTTTTTCTTTTAGTCGTTATTTGTTTTTAGACCCTCTTTTTGTGATGACAAAAGGGGGAGTAGGTGTGGTAGGAAAAGTTGTTTGTAACTTTGAAATTCTAAAGAATGTTTTTGGATATTTTCCTACTTATGTTTGCCATCATAAAAAAGGGGGAGATTGTTGCAAACCTATTTCCATGGCTTATGTTTTGATGATTGACAAACACTATTTCTCTTGGATTACTTATTGCTTCTGACTTTTCAGGAATCGAAGATCGGACGATCAAGAAGGAGCCAAGTTTAGGATTGCGTAGGTTTAGGGTTGAGTCAGTTTGTACTTTTATTTTTCACTTCTTGAGTCTACTTGTAATGGTCAAAGAGACTGATGCTAAGTAACCCTACACACACACTTGAGGGGCTTAGAATTTCTATTTTTGCCCACATTGGCCAGGCCGATATTTATATCTTCCGGGACGATCAGCTTAAAACAGAAAGTCTAAGTAAGGATTCTTAATTAAGGCAGCCGTCATTAATATATTGGCCTGGACGATACATGTATCGTCCAGGACGATAAGCTCAAAATAGAAAGAAGTATTCGCCATAGTCAATTAAGGTATACTGTAATTTTAAATTATCGGCCAGGACGATCCACGTATCTGCCTGGACGAAATTACCAAATTATGCCTTAATTGATCAGGAAATCATGGGAGTAATTAAGGATGATTGATACGATCATATCGTCCTGGACGATCGCAGGATCGGCCAGGATGATCCATTCAAAAACCTTAAGTTACTTCAGGACGATAAATATCGGCCAGCTCGTACCCAGGGCTATTGTCAGGAAGATTTTCCTCTGATTTGAACTGATCGGCCCGGACGATCGTAAGATCGGCCTGGACGATCAAGCAAATTTTCAATCGTCCAGTTTTGCATCTAGGACGATGCTCTGGCCGATCTTCTTTGATTTATACTGATCGGCCTGGACGATATTGTCGGCAACTTGCAATTAATGAGCTCCTTTGAAGCTCTTCTATTTAAGAGCTCTTGTTCAACATTTTTAATAAACTTTGGCTGCTGCCTTGACCTGAGAAGACCTTGAGGAGAGAAAGAGAGAGAGGAGAGAAAGAGGATCTTGTGAGGGGGAGCTTGTGAGGGGATTCACAAGGGTTCCTTCAAGGATCGCTCTGCTTCATCTTCGTCTAGAGTTTCTCGTCCGTGGAAGGGTCGGTAGAGGTAAGGAGTTTTCTTTTGGTTTTGGTTCTCTGCCAGCTTCAGGAGGAAGCAAAAGGAGGTAGGTTCTCTGCCTTGCCGGGATGGCAAAAAGGAGGTTCTTGTAAGGGCTTCTCCGCCTAGCCGTGGGGGCTAAAGGAGAGTCATGTTTTGTAGTGCAATACTTGGAGGGTGCCTCCAAGGAGTGGACGTAGGTTGAGTCGACCGAACCACTATAAATTTCTGTGTTCTTTTTCTTGCTTCTGCGCTTTTAAAATTCTGCATTTATTTCTGTGGTGTGATTTGGTTTATTCAATTTTCTTTCTTTGTGAAAAGAGTTTTTAAAATACCAATTCACCCCCCCCCCCCCTCTTGTTAGCTTGGGACTAAGTTCATAGGGCTTAACATCCCTAACAAACTTTCAACCCCAATCCACTATTCTAAAAGGATCAGGAGGAGATGGGATCCTTTTCACCTTCTACCCTGCTATCCCGATACGGTCAGACTGGTAGTTAGTTTTACTTACCTAGTTGAGAGAGCCCGACAATGTTTCTGGGAGGCATTCCTCACCACCTCTTTACTCTAGATGTCCTATTAAAGACTAGGCAGGCTTCCAATTTCATGGCTTATTTGCATTTTGATGAGGTCATGCAAAAGTATTGAGTCACTCTAATTCATTATTTTGAAACGATCAAGAGGAGACGGGATCCTTTTCACCTTCTATACTATTATTTGAAATAAGCAGACAGGTAGTTGGTTTTACTTACCCAATTGAGAGAGCATGATAGAGTCCCCGAGAGGCATTCCTCACCACCCCTCTACTCTAGATTCCCTATTAAAGACTAGACAGACTTCTAATTTTGTGCCTTATTTACTTTTGCTGAGGTCAGGAAGAAGTATTG
This sequence comes from Dendrobium nobile, assembly GCA_022539455.1. Lineage (NCBI taxonomy): Eukaryota > Viridiplantae > Streptophyta > Magnoliopsida > Asparagales > Orchidaceae > Dendrobium > Dendrobium nobile. The sequence continues at coordinate 25,639,063 of CM039736.1, read as the reverse complement.
AGTCACCGTAATCCATTATTTCAAAAAGATTAAGAGGAGACGGGACCTTTTCACCTTCTACCCTGCTGTTTTGATATGGTCAGGTAGGTAGTTGGTTTTACTTACCTAGTTGAGAGAGCCTGATAGAGCACCTGGAAGGAATTCCTCACCACCTTTTACCTTGAGTTTCCTGTTGCGATTAAGTAGGCATCAAATTTCGTGACTCATTACTTGTTGTTTCGATATGGTCAGGAAAATATTGAGTCACCCCAATCCACTATTTCGAAAGGATTAAGAGGAGACAGGACCCCTTCACCTTCTATTCTGTTATTTTGATATGGTCAGGCAGGTAGTCGGTTTACTTTTCTACTTTACTCTTGGTTCTCTCTTCAGCTTTGCCCTCACTACAGGGTAAGGCAAGGAGAGAAACTCACTACTTCTTTACCTTTTGGTGATACTTTACCTTGGATCTTCCCTCAGCTATGCTCTTATCTCGGGGTGAGGCTAGGAGAGAATCCCTTCACTTTGTTTTTCACCTTTTGGTCATATGTACTGCTGCTTTTCACTCTCTCCTAGGCTCTATGCTTGCTATGAGATAAAGCCACGAAAAGAGCTTCCTACTTTCTTCCACCTTTTTTATACTCTTTTACTTGTGTTCTTCACTCTACTTCCTTTGGCAAAGTCGATCAATGCCAACACGAACGGTTCACTAGTTGTTAACCACTCCTATTGAGTTCTATTTGTTGACCTTGATTTCATCAAACCCTGTGGTCAAAGCGTTGACTGGTCAAATTGACCAAGCTAGACCCCAATACCCTTCCCAATGAGTTCAAGGAGTCAAGCCAAGTCTACTAGGCACAGACCCATGCCCTCGATCAACCTGGTTGACCAGGTCAACCTAGATTAACCCAATTAAGCCTAAATGGGTTAAATCAATTTTAAATCAATTTAAATGTATTTTTGGCTCAATCCACTCTTTCCTTGGGTCAAATTGACTAAGTGGTCCAAGTCAATCTTTGACTTGGTCAACCTAAGACTTCATTAGGTCAAATTGACCTATTTAGGTCAATTTAATCCCATTTAAAGCTCCAAATTCAATCCTAATAGATGTTTATTCAAAACCATGGCCAAATAGCTTTGTTTTTCCTCCCAATTGACTGAGGATTCGATCATAGCCGTAGATCTAAGCCCTTAAGCCTTTAAATACTCTTTTTAGGGTTCCAAATAGGTGACTTTTGCAACTACTCTCTCTCTAGACCTCCTTAAACCCTGAGATTTGGTGTGAGAGCTCCCACGACCTTCCCGTACCTTTTCCAACCTAAAATTCATCAGTCAAAGCTCGCCGGCAGCAATCTTTTGATGAACCGAAAGCCAAAAGCTTTCTAGGCTTCTCCCATTAAATCCAAGGAGTTTCAAGGCTCGAGTTCAAGAGGAGAAACATACGAGGACAATCTAACAGCTCAACCGTGTCAAGATCCTGAAGATCCAATGGTTAAATCTTTCAAAAACACTTAGAATATGTCACAACACTTCGGGTTATTTAACTTTTCAATAAGATCATTTTAGAACTTAATATTACTTCCACATGAATGCTCTTCATTCATAGGATTAGCATTTAAAATTTCAATTGATTTGATCCATTAGATCATGAGAATGAAGTGAAAAATGAGATTAGGGTTTCAGTTTACGTAACATATGCATTACGTGTGAGCTAAGCAATTGATCTCGTGATCAACGACTCCAATTTAACGGTTCGACCACAGAATCGATCCCGCGGCTCCGTCACCCATCTGGTTTGATCTGCACCGTTCATTCCAAATAGTGTTAGATCAGACGGCAGGGATCCTCTGCTGATGTGGTTAAAGATCTGGTGCTAATTTCCGCGTCGCGGCAATCATTGTCAATGATTGCGTAGTGGCGCAATCATTAGAAATCATTGTCAAAATTGCATCCTGGAATCGCAGAACGAATCCAGAGCTCCCACATGTCTGACTGTCGCCGATTTGATTTTGATTAATGTTAATTAGTTTTTTTTAAGTATTTTAAATCAAAAACTTTAAAAATTCATTATAAATTATTAAAAAATCCATAAAATACATATAATATATCAAACTGTTCGTATTTTAATTCTCTTTAAATTAAACTAATTTCATTTAAAAATAATAATTATATTTTATGTTATTTTAAAAAATAAAAAAAAATCTTTTTTAAAATATTATTATTATTTTATTTTTAATAATAATTACTATTATATTATTATTATTATTATTATTATTACTATTTTAATATTATGATGACGATTATTATTATTATTATTATTATTTAAATATATGATTATCATTATGTTTTCATTATTATTTATTTAATATTAATAATAATATTATTATTATTATTATTTTAAGTAATTTTTAATATTATTTATCATTATTATCATTACTATTATTATTACTTACTAAAAATTATTTTCTTAAATTTCAAAAAATTCATTATTTTAATTTAATTTTATTTAATAATTATTTTTAAATATTAATTATTTTAGATTTATTTTAAAACTACTTTTAATTACATTAAACTTCATTAATTCAAAACTTATTCATTTTAAATCTGATGTTTTGCGTATAATACCTCATTCTGTCAGAAAATTATAAACTTTAATTTAAAGTTATTCTCAGAAACCAAAGCTTGTTTTTCTTGAATATTTTTGTATTACTTGATTATTTGGTTATTTAATTACTATTTAAATAATTAATATAGTATTTTTTTTAACTAAAAAAATTATTTTCAAAACTTTTTAAAACCTTGTTCGGGTGACCAATATATCTCTCTTATATTTATGTATGTATTTAAATTGAAATATTTTGAATTACCTTATTTTTAATTTATATATTTAAAATATGTGTATTTTAAATTATTTTAAAATTATACGTATTATTAAATGCTTTAATTTGGAGAGATCTTCTTATGAATTTTAAACATATATTCTACTTAAGAATAGCATTCATGGGGAGGTTGATTAGTGTATGGTTGAGTCCCAATCATTCACTAATTACTTCATTAATTACAATTAACCTTTCTTTTTATCATACTTTGCATGTGTAGGATGCACGAGCACCTAATTTAGGATCTCCTAGATTTAAGGACTTTGTGTTTTTATTTATTTATGTACTCCCTACATTATTACTTTAAGGGTTAGTCCAAAACTCAATTTTAAACCCATTCAACATAGTGACATCCTAAGAACAATAATTAAGGACCCATCTAGCAAATTTATTAAAATTTTAGGAGATAGGATAGATCTCTGATTGACATGAAAACTTTAAAATTTAAACTTAGTGATATCTTAAACCTTCCAGAATTTTCTAGGAATTTTTTTAGGAGCCTTTAGACCCTTTAATTAACAAACTCTAATTTACCCGTTAACTAGGGCCCAATAACTTAAAAAATTTCTAATAAATTCATTTTAAATCATAAAATTCTCCATAATAGCTTGAACTCTCCATAATTTGACCCTTAACATTAGATAATTAGGTCTCCTTGGTTGGACTTTAATATGGACCTTAACTTAGCTTTAATTAAAAATTACCTTTTTGCCCCTATTAGATAATTAAAAATTCCAAATTTTCTCCAAACACTTGGACACTTTCTTAGGTCATTTTTGACCTTTGATGGTTATTCCAATTTATTTGGAGCTGATTTGGATCAAAACCATAAAATCATCCCTAATTAAGCAATTTTAATAATTTATTATTAATTGCTCAAATCTTTGAAAATTCATATCTTTGCATAAGAAACTCCAAATCTAGCAAACTCAAATCCTAAATACTCCCCTTAAGGCCTAATATTTAATTAAAATTTTCCTCAAACCTAGCCCATTTCCCATAGTGACTTTTTGGACCTCCTCAGCCTAGCACCTAAGAGGACCCGGGACTTTTCAAAATTGGTTAATACAACTTAAACTTTAATTACCACCACCCTAAACATTAAAAATGAATCAACAAACAAAATTAACTAAAATGGATACTAATTCACTAATATTTAAACTTTAAATAAAGTTTCTTTTTTAGACCTACAACAAACCTGAACTTTAGGTAACTGGAATTAACTGCCCAACTTAGGATCTATCCTAGCCACACAGGTCTTTACACACATGTAAAATTATTTGCTATGGCACCACTTATAGACCTAGGCTAGACCGGTATTTATTTTTCTATTGTGTGTCAGGATTTCTGAGATTTTACTACATGCTGTGAGTAAAATTGATGTTATGTTTGCTTTTTTATTATACTCTGGAAATTAATTTAATTGTGCGTTAGATTTACCCATAGGTTAAGATCGATATTTTGATATTAATGATATTTTCTGTATGTGGCCATGCTCATGCAGCACTAAATAAAAGGGGGGCAATTGTCATGATTTAAATGATAATAATGTCTTATGCATGCGCTTCAGAAATTGCTCAGCCCCCCTAAATAAATGAGGGATAAATAAAAATCATGAATAATAACAACTACAGGTGCTCCAAAGAATTCTTAGCCCTCAAAATAATTAAGAGTATGGCCAAGTGTGGCTGGCATAAGTACCTTTATTTTCATATAAACTGTTTGGGATAATATATTAATTGTTTGGAAATTTTTATTAGGATAACCTTACAGGTGAGTCTAAAATTTACTAGTTTTTGTTAATATAATTATTTATAATATTAGTTTAAGTTTTGAAAATGTCTTTGAGTTAGGATATCCTTATCCAACTCAAATCCCAAAAAAAGAAGACATCTTCAAGAGGGAGATACTTCTTCCATTTGGAAGATTGAGTTCGAATGGCTTTTTGATATCTAAAGAGAAAAAGCAATACCCCTCTAAGGGGAGATTATCTCTTTATTTGGATATTCAAGCCACGTTAAATCCAAGAGAGTGAGGAGGAGAGATCTAAGGATTCTAAGGAGAAAAAATCCAAGAAGAGTAGACTGAAGAGCTGAAGACCCAGTATCCCACTCAAAATCATTTGCGTCATTCCTAGGCCTAGAAATTCGAGTTATTGGCTATATTCATGGCCTTTTGGAAATTGGACATGTCTCACATGAGAGAAAGAAGAATATTGCTTTAGGACACCTAGTGACCTATATCCTTGAGAAGAAGTATAATCTTGTTCATCATGATCCTCTTCTTGAATTTCTTATCTACTTCACTGATGCCTCATTTTGAGCACTTTTGGAAAAGGTGATAATATAAGTGAGAATTCTAAGGGAGAAGGGGGAGCACCAGCACCTACACGAGCACCTGCACCTAGGCTTGCTCAGGGACCTAACTTTTAGGAGATGGTCCAGCGCTTTGACCGATTAGAGAGTCATTTTGATCAGTACTTTGATCAAATTCAGACTCATCTAAATTAGTAGGATGCACAATATTAGTAGGACATGGGTTGGATTCGAGGTTAGTTCGACTCGGAGAACACCAACATGGCTATGATGAATAGCTATTTTTTTATCTTCAACCAACCACCTCCTCCAAACTAGGGCCCCTCAAATTTATAGATGTACTTCCTGAGTATTGTCTTTGCCAGTCCTTTGAGAAGTGATGTGATGATTTTTATGTTGTGTTTGTTTAGTATTTTTTTGTACCTGTTGTTATGTTATCTTTTTTGAGTTTTATGTATTGATATCAGTTGTGCTTCATTATATCACTTTTTTAAAATTGATATCAATAAAAAATGACTTGTTTTATTTAGTTGATTTTGTTCTCTATTTGAAATATTAGTTTGCCTATATGATAATTCTAACTTAATTGATCTAAAAAGTGTTATAATATGAACTACATTACAAAAATTAATTTTATTATAAAATCTAATTTTTCAAAAATATAAGTTAATTTATAACTCAATCAAGTTAAGGCTATCAATCATATGTTCTTTTTATGCATACATAATTTCAATATTATTATTGCAATTTTGATGTCTTATTATTTTTTATTTCTCTTTTCAATATAATTATCTTTAGACTTAGAGAAATTTGAATTTTTAGATTATTGATTTTGGAAAGATCAATATTTTTTTTTGAGAAATGTACAAGTGTACAAAAATTAAAAGAATGCATAATGGTTCGTAAATTAAAAAGAGGCACAAAATTAGCCCAAATATAAAAAGATGCACAAAGTGTGCCATAAATATTTTGAAAAGATGTGCAATGTCGCTAAACAAGTGTATTGATAACATTCTTTCCTCTATTTTTTAATCTTCAATTTCAAATCAATCTAATGTTTAATTATATTTTGTATTGGAAATTGACTTTAATTAATCTTCATTTCAACACTTTTGCAATAATTCTCCATATCTATTTATCTAGATTATTTTATGACTTTGATATATTTTTTTGTCTATATTATATTTTAATTTAAATATTTTGAATCTTTTTTATCTAATAGATATTAATCTTGTTATTGCAATTATAATTCAATCTCTTTTAAGATCAATTATCAAAGGTTTTGTCATATGACTTCTTACATTTCTTTTGTTTTTTTTTTTTTTCTTCCTTCTTTTTATTGTTGTCAAAAAAGGGGAGGAATATTATTTGATTTGATATTTAACTTTTGATTTGAAGTTTATGTTTGTTTGTTTGGTTTGTTTATGTTTGTGTGTTTTTTTATTATGTACGTTTATGAAAAAAAATTTTATAATTTGTCCTTAATAGAAATTCCCTTATATTCACTTGCTTATTCATTTAGGGGGAGTTAAGGAGAAATTTAGAATTTTCAATTTTATTCAAACAATAATTATTTTACCATCATCAAAAAGGGGGAGATTGTTGAGATAGTTGCTACTTAGTTTTTGCAAGTTTGATATTCTTACAACTTGTATATTTTTAATGATTTCAAATATTATTGTTTTGATTATTATTTCTCCTAACATGTTTTGGAATAATGGTTTTTGTTCTTGTGTGTACTAACATTTCAGGAAAATCATACTCCGGATTATTAGAGACTTCAAATCAATATCAGTTTAGAGTTTATTGTAATTAAAGTCTATATTTTCCATTTTATTAAGTTTAAGATAGTGTGATTGTAATTAAGTAACTGAGCATATACACATTATGGGAGAGTTTAAAATTTATATTTTTTTTAAATTGATCGTATTGTATGATACTCATTAATATGGGATGATCTAGTTAGTTATTTTCCCCTACGAGTAGTCGAACGAACAGAATGAAATTTTTTTTACGTATGGATCATACTGTACGAACCCAATTCATACATATTTTCACGAGTACGATATTCTCAGGTTCCAGGTCACATAAAAATAATTTTTATAAGTATGGATCATACTATATGAACCCAATTCATACATGTTTTCAAGAGTACGATCTTCTCGGGTTCCAGGTCACATAAAAATAACTTTTCTAGGTATGGATTGTACTATACAAACTCAGTTCATACATGCTTTTATGAGTACGATCTTCTCGGGTTCTAGGTCATCCCGACATTTCATACAGACGAATTTTAAAATTTTTTAACTATTCATCCTGCAGAACTTTGTTCGTACCGGACAATGATCGGGTATGAAATAATTTCATATCAATTCATAATAGGTTCGTACACAATAGTATTTAAATTATTTATATGTATGAAATTTGATTGTACTGTACGATTGTGTACACTCAAAATTGAAAATTTCAATTTTTATACTATTTTTTGTGTCTTTTGTATAAAATGTCCACTAAAAACTGATGTAAAATCATCTTGTCTTTGTAATTTTTCAAGAGCAATTGAAGGAGAGAGTGTGAGAAAGTGTTTGAGAGATATTTCTTGCTAGTGGAGTGTGAAGGGTTCAAAAGGTTACCCAAAGGTAAGGATATCTATGTGATTTATGTTTTTCACTCTTCCTTTTGTCTTTTTAGATTGCTCGTGAAAAGATATTTAAAGAAGATCTAATTCTTTGTCGACACTTGGAGAGTGTGAAAAGCCTACGGTTCTTCGCCGACACTTAGAGAGTATGAACAGCTGAAGGTATATTTCCTACACTTGGAGGGTGTGAAAGGACAAATGTTCTCTGCCTACACTTGGAGGGTGTAAAAGGATGAAGGTTCTCTGCCTACACTTGGAGGGTGTGAAAGGATGACAGTTCTTTGCCGCACCATGATTGGTGGAAGAGAGTTTTGTAAAGGTTTCTCTACATTGCTGTGGGGGCTAAAGGAGAGTCACTTTGGTAATAGTACAATACATGAAGAGGGAGTCTTCAGGAAGTTGATGTAGGTCGGGTTTGACCAAACCACAATAAATCTTTATGTCATTTAAATTTTCGTTGCTTACTTACTGCAAGTTTTTAATTTCATAATTAAAAAGTTTTATTGTGAAACTTTAATTAACTTGCTTTGTGAATCAACTAGTTTAAAATTTTAAAATTTAAGAAAATTTTTAAAATTACAAATTCACCCCCCTCTTGGTTAGCATTGGGACATAAGCTTAGATTTAAAAACTTATTAAAGATTCAACATGCTCTCATAGTTAATTACATCATAAGAAATCAAAATTTCTTATGAATACTCTCAATTAAAATAATTGTAAAATTTTGTTAAAAGATCTTCTAGGAATGATATCAAAGGAGGTGAATTTTGGAATTTTAATAGGGAATAGGGCAAGATTGAATACTTATTGGCGGGGTCAAAGGAAGAAGGGTAGGGGACACTTTGGAATTTTGGAATAATTTAGAAGTGTCCCAACCTAATCTAAGTTGGGCTTTAAGTTTTAGTTTAAAAGATGATTTAATTTGAGTTGAGCATTTTATTAAAAATTTTAGATTATATTCCTGAAAGTTGGGGTCTTATAATTTAAAATCTGCACTGGATTCTAAATCTAAATTGTGGTTCCCACATAGTGGTAACCCAAACCTAACTATGCAATGTAAAATCTAGACTTACCCCGACCTAAATTGTGGAGCCAGCTAACCACCTAGTCAATTTTAAATCCATGAGTCCAGTCATTTTATGAAAGAGTGGTGGGGACATTTTTTTAGAAGTTTTGGAGAACTGGGGCTGACATCTAGAGATTATCCTAAGTGGCCCCTTAACTTATCCTGAGTGAAAATTCTATAAATAAATTTATATTCTTTTAGATGTATTTCTAATGCAATATGAGCTGGTTAAAGTACCCAAATCATGAATGATAAAAATTTTACAAAGGCTAAAATAATTTTTTAGAAGACTAGGCTTCCCCAAGTTCACCATCTCATCCTCATAGGTTGAAATATCTAAACTCTACCTACAGGAGGGGAAGTATCTTAAAATAAGGAAAGAAATATGCATTAATATGTATGTGACCTCGGATAATCTCTAGCTTTTTTCCTAGATCATTATATTTCTATATTATTTAACTCCTAAAATTTTAAATTTTGGTTACAAATAGAAGAATTTTCATACCCTCACGAGTCTCACGTATCCAGGCTAAATCAAAAGTGGCATACAATATCCAAAAAACTATGAAAAGCATGCAAAATCCTAAGCGTAATCAAATTAACGCATCAAATATAATCAAACTAATTAATAAATGTTCATAAGCAAACTGTCTTGCTTATTACAACCCAATGCATAAATTAAAAGTTGTTGGGCACATTGACCATAACCCGAATTCTAATTCTAGTACAGATGTAAGTAACTTTGAGTGGGATATTCTTTATCTTCGATTCCTCGGTCATCTCTACTTCGGGCTCCTTGGATTCTTTATAACTGGCTACCCAAATGGAAAAAATAATTCTTCCCTTAAGGGGAAGGTTACTCTTTCCACATTGTGTATGAAAAATGATCCAAATTTGGACTCTCAAATAGGAAAGGACTATCCCCAAAAGGGGTATCTTTTCCTCTATAGAATCCAATCTTTGGATCCGTGTATCCCAACTCAAATATGCACTTTCACGACTCAATATCTCAAATGAATTAAATTAATAAAAAAAAAATTAGACTCTCCTGTAGGGTTATCCTAAACATTTAAATATTAAAACACATCCCAACCAGTTATATATATATATATATATATATATATATATATATATATATATATATATATATATATATATATATATATATATATATATATATATATATATATATATATATATATATATGTATGTATGTATGTATGTGTGTGTGTGTGTGTGTGTATATAAATAAACATACTTTATTATATTCTTTTTTTTTTAAATTTGGGGGTTAAGCAGCTGAAGCACCTATAGAAGTTATATTTATTATTTATTTAGCCCCCTTTATTGCCCTATATAAGCATTGCCACCTGCAGAAAACTCAGTAAGCATTCAGATCATTCCTAACCTAAGGGTAATCTAATCATCAATCACACCATCAATCTATAGAGTGCAGTAGAAGTAAATAAACACATTAAATAATTTTAATCTTAACATGCAAGGAAATCTCAAAAACCAGGCACACCGTAGAAAAATAAAATTGACCTAGCCTAGATTTAGAGTCGATTGTCCTAGAAAACTATCTAAAGTGTGTGTAGAAGGTTGTGTGGCTGGGATAGATCCTAAACGGGGTTGTTCGTTGGAGTTGTCTAATATTTGAGTTTGTTAAAGGCTGATGAAGAACTTTTATGTTTAAGTTTAAGTATTAATGTGATAAACCTAATTTGGGTGTATTTTAAAGGTTAAATGACTACTACTTTTGTTTCTCACCAAGGTCGTGAAGTTTATTTCACCTTCGTTGGGACTAAGCTAAAAGCCTCATAGGCCTGGGTTACCTAATAGAAATTAGGATTGATTAGGTTGATTTAGTTTGTTGAAAATTAAGGGTTGATTAATATTAATTAAATTAATTAATTATTACTTTTAAAAGTTAAGTTAATTTATGTTTTCTATTAATAGGTTCATGGCATTGTGCCACCAGGCTTGAGGAACCAAGCCTTCTTAGGACATGTAGCCCCACAATATTGAGTAGTCCATCCTAAAAACCTTATTAATATAGTCATATTAAAGATTTAACAGCCCACTAAATTTATTTGTGGCGTTGTATCACCTAGCTTGAGGAACTAGGCCTCCTTAGGACACTTAGCCATGTAGCCCAGAGTACTCCATCAAATAAACTTCATCTCCAAAGTGCTTGTTATGTATTAGAATGTTGGTTAAGTGTTTTATTAATCAACTTGGAAGTTTTTTGAAATTTTACTGAATTATTAAATTTTTAGAATTATTGGAATTATTTTAATGTGTTAACTAAAGGGATAAAAGTTGACTTTTTAAATTAAAGTTAATTTTGAAGGTTTCAGATATTTAATAAATATTAGACCTTATGATGAGTGGATACACTTAATTTTTCTATAAAAAGTTATGAAGTTTTAAAGTTTTGCTTGATTTTGACTTAGATTTGACTAGATGTTTTACTTTTTGACTTTGACTAAATTATAAAGGTTTGACATTTTTCTAAAATATTAGATTCTAATTGAAGTTATTTGACTTTGATTTTGATCAATTTGGATCTTCCTAGAGTTAATTAAGATTTTTGGAAATTTGGGTATTTATTGATTTTTTTTTTAAATTGCTCTAATTAGGGAGGTTTTAATTATTTTAACCCAAATGAACTCTAAACTACATGGAATCACCCCTGAAGGTTAAGAATGACCCAAAGGGGTATTTCCAAGTGTCTGGAATTTTTCTAGGATTTTTAATGATTTTTAATTAAATATTTAAATTAATTATTAATTTGGCTTCAAATTTGAATTAAAGAGAAATTAAGGGTTAACTGATTGGAATTCCATTTTTCCTGAAATTAGGGATAGATAATGGTTAATTAGAGTCCTTAAGTAATTTTTTTTGGATTTAATTTAATTTTTTAATGAATTATTTATGGTTCTAGATCAATTCTAGAGGGAAATTTTAGGGCTCCTAATTGGTAGACCAAATGAGCACTAAATCCAATGAAACTTGGACCATGAGATCACCCGATCTCATAAACAAAACTCCTTGAAGTTGAGCCCAAGTGGGCCTAACTAATGTGGATAACCAAGCCACATAAGGTGACTCCTAAATCACCTTAGAAAAATCCTAGGGATCTATCCTATGGTTGGATTGGGACAAAATCAATGGACCTACACTCCTTATATTAAGCATTATCATTATACCACAACACAAATCCTAATTCTCATTGGAGAGATCATAACTCCAATTTGAATTTGAGGGTAAAACCATGACCCTCGAACCTAAATTGGCATGAACTTGCCTTTATACATCTCAAACAGCGGAGAGAAATTTTGGACATGTCACAGACATGACCAAATTCACTCTCCCGAAGTCCCAAGTCATGGTTACTTCAATTGAACAAATAAATACAATAACAAGTAAAACATTCAAATTGAAATTAAGATTAATACAAACACAATTAGGGCTTGGGATCATAAGGCTTTTGAAGATCTCTTTGATATATTTCTAATAAGCCTAAGAATACCTAATTTGGCCAAGGGAATTGAGAGATCTAATTTTTTTAAGTTTTCCATGATTTTTTTTGCATTTAGTTAACCCAAAATTACATAGTTAGCCGGTACTTTATATGCGTGGGCCCTGATTAGGAAGCCAATCATTGGAGTTCATTATGTAATCACAGGGTTAATCCTAGCAATTGGATTAATGATCAGACAAACGCGATTAAACGGTTTCAAAATTGTGGGATCAAACATGGACTGTTAATATTAATCAACGATCATGATTACGTCTTAAACCTCCCACTGTCTCCCAAAACCTTTAAGCTAATCTAGTGGGATCCAAGTGATCCCTTTGGTGGATTCACACCAAACTTTGTAGGAAGCATCAGGATGTTGGAAACATTTAATCCAATGGTGGAAACCTATTATAGTGAAGGTTTCCTTCACACTTGACTAGACTACCTATCTAGGAAGCTCAGGATAGGGTTCTCATCTTGTAGAAAATCCTAACAAATGGTTTTTTCTATTGAGAAGCTTCATGAGTGGATGATAAACACTTCTCCTTCAGAAGTCAGGACCGTAGGATGGCCAGAGATGTTACTTTGAGCATACTGTATATGAACTTCATCGGTGTTTGCTCGAACAGATGGATGGGAGAGGCTGGGAAACTGGGAAACAGGAGAGGAACACCTAGGGAGCTCTAAAAAGGCTTTTCAAAAAATTAAATGTGAATCGAGAGGTCTAGATCGAGCTTCCCTATTCAGTCCACTCCAAGGGCCATAGATGGTTGGAATTGATTGGGCAAGACATTGATTGGCCTCCAGGTGGATGGGGACATCCTCCCAAAGGTCCATGATTAGGAAGTTTTTGGATCAAGCCCAAGGTGGGGGAGGACCACTAAAGCTCATTCTCCATTGATTTTGGCCCCCGTTGGCCAGGGTCTGGGTCAGGCTGATCTAAAAAGGCTGCTAGTGACATGTTGAGCACGAATATGAGCTCAATTAGACCAGGGAGAGTCTAATTATTTTGGATGGCTCGGGTTGACCCATACATGTATGGTTTGGGTAAATTTGGGCTCAACCCAGGTCCAGTCAAACTATGGGTCGGATGTTAGAGTTAAGTCAGGCTTTAGTGCACCTAATGCAAGTGGCAATTGGGTCTGAATTTCCCTGAGGTGGGAGATGGCTTGGGTCAATGTGGTTTTGACTACTTTGGGCTTGCCCAAGGGTTTACCCAAGTAATCCCATGGGTTGGGCAAACTAGGGTAGGTGTATAGGACTTAGGGCTACCTAATAAGGGTATTGATTGAGTTTAGTGAATGATAGGTTAGGAATTGGCTCAACCTAAGGTGGTTTTAACCTTATTTAGGTTAGCCTAATTATTAACCCAAGTTGACCTAAGGGTAGGGTTGGTTAAGAGAGGTGTATTTGGTCAAGGGAGACCTAATGCCACCATTTGTTGGGTTCAATTAGATTAGGATTGGAAAATGGTTCAAAGGGAGCCTCTCCATGGACACTTGGGTCAAGCCAAATGGTTTGCCAAAGTGGGCCCAAGGCTTTGGTCCCCATGGGAGGCCTCTTAGACACCTAGTGTGTCACCCAATGGGTTTGGGTAGGCTTGACAAGGCTTTAATCAAGAGAATTCAATGGGTATGGATGCATGAGGAGTTTGGTCAACCTGGTTGACTTGGTCAACCAAGTTGACCTAAGGACAATAGTTGGGTTGATTAAGTTCGAATTAGGCATTTGAACACAATAGAGGTGGTCTCATGCCAATAGAATTTCATTTGGCTTCAAATAGCCAATTGATCTCGAAAGGGGCATTTGAGTCAACCATGGTTGACTTGCCTAACCAGGTTAAACCAAATGATAGGTTTGGGTTTAGTGTGTTCCTAAAGTCATTTAGGATCCTTTGGAATATAATTTGGAGTTTGATATGGTTAGGTCACATTGGATTTTTGGGAAAAGACCAAAAATCCCCTTAAAGGGTATTTTGGTCGTTTAGACCCCTTGTAAATTTTAAGTCAAATTGGGCTGGGAAATGTGTAGATCACTGATTAGTAACTCCTAATGAAGGTCATGGGTATAATTGGGAGGTTTAGAAAGGGTCCCAAGCCTAAGATCCACAGGATGGCAAGTCAAGTGGCATAGATTATAAATAACTAAAGGTTTTGCAGCCCTTAGGAAAAGACTCAATTTTAAGGGCTAGGAATGTTGGATTGAGCTCAAATTTAGATGGTTGATCTTAGAGACATATCTAAACAATATTCAATTGATAGACCCTATATCTAAGGTCATTAGGCTGGGTTTCAAGAGATCTAAAAATTCTCCTCGAATGGGTTTCAGGACCTTAGTCTTTAGCCCTTGGATTTGTTTTGAAATTTTAGAATTGGATTAGATTTTAGACTCAGATGGTTAGGAGTGGCTTATCCATGTCATTAATAATCAAAGAGATGATTATTGATGATTGGATGGGATCTGGAGGTTTATTGAATGTTGATTAGTAGTTAAAATAGGGATTGAATTAGAGCGTAGAGTTGAGTTTAATTGAGGTTGAATTGGGTCTTAACTATGACCTATATGATTAAGGAGTAGAGACTTCCCAATCACTGGGTCACCAAAAAGAAACCCAAGTGGGTCTTAGTGACCTCATACAAAAATGAGGTCAATAGGGATAATCTGAGGCATCCATAGTGCCATTTCATATCAGTGACATCTTTTAGCTTATGGAGAGAGCTTGGCTAGTGGAGAATGATCATCTTATGGAGAGAGCTTGGCTAGTGTCAAATATAGTGACAGGTATGGCATATATTTTTGAGAGATGTTATAGGAATATTTTTATTTTGGTGCTAGTTATTCTTTTACATATGAGCATCTTATGGATGATTTAAGTTTAGCATGTAGTTCTTCATGTTAAGTCCTACCTATTAAGTTACTAATGAGGAATCTAATGTAGGATACTTAAATCTGTATGTGTGATCTTAAGATTTTTGGTAGAAAGTTAGCATTGGTACTAATCATATTACCTCTAAAGGAGTTTTATGCTATAGCAAGCATGAACTAGTTTAGCAGATATTAGATTTAGATCGATTGTCATAAGAAGTGGGTGAGTTTATGTGTAAATGATGAAATATTTATTTTTTTAGGTGCTAGGTGTACCTTATCAACTCTAATATATGTTGCAAGTGGATAAGGTCTGGAAAAAGTGGGATCTATATTTCAATCATATGTATGAGATTTAAATATATTTGTTAAAGTCCTTGAAGATTCGTAATAGTGAAGGAATTCTTTGATGTTTTTCTTGAAGAATTATATCAATTTCCCCAAGAGAGAGAGAGAGAGAGAGGTAGAATTTTGTACTAAGGTGGTGTCAGGAATAACTCTGATAGTGAAGACTTTGTATAAGATGGCATGTAGGAAATTATTGAAAGTTCGTTAGGGATGTTAGGCCCTTATGAACTGGCCTAAGGCTAACCAAGAGGGGGGGGTGAATTGGTATTTAAAAAATCTTTAAACCAAAGACAACAAACCAAAATCATCATAAAGAAATCAACGATGCGAAAATTAAATGCGGAAGTAATAAAGGAAAGAACACACCATATTTATAGTGGTTCGGTCAAACCTTGACCTACGTCCACTCCTTGGAGGCACCCTCCAAGTATTGCACTACAAAAGTGTCTCTCCTTTAGCCCCCACAGTTAGGCGGAGAAGCCCTTACAAAATCACTTCCACCTACCCTGGTGCGGTGAAGTTGTCAGGTCCTTTGACACTAAAGAGATCTTTTTCTTTGGTGAACTTCCCTCAAGACAAGCCTTGAATCCGACGGTATTAAGGTGCAAGCCTACTGGAGCAACTGTGTGGAATCCACCTCCACACTCCCTTGAGTCCCCCCTCACATGATCTTCTCCCTCTCAGACTTCACCCGTTCCTCACTCCCTTTCAAGCTCTCTCTTCAAGTTTCCCCCAAAAGAATGAAGCTATAACGGCTGCCAAAGACACTTACCAGGTGTTATGTCATAGCTTAAATAGAAGATCTCAAAAAAAGCTCATTAATGCAAGTTGCCAACTTTATTGTCCAGGATGATACTAATATCGTCCTATACGATCAGTTTAAAATAAGCCCAATCAGCCAGGACGATTTGATATGATCAGAAGAAATTAGTTCATATCATCTAGGATGATAATACATCGTCCAGGATGATAATATATCGTCCTAGATGATCAGTACAAATCATGGAATATCATCCTGAACATCGCCCTAAAAAAGAGCTGTCCGATGTCCAATCATCCAGCGTATTGGCCCGGACGATCCTGCGATCGTCCAATCAAGTCATAATTGCTTTCCTTAAATGCTAGATTAATTTAGGAAAAATTTTCCTGGATTGTCCTGGACGATATTTTATAGTCCTGGATGATCCCCTGGACGATGTCCAAAAATAAGTAATTTCTAAATAGATCTGGCGACAGATTCATTTTTTTTTAGCCTATCATCCTGGCCGATACAAAATCATCCAGGATGATGTTTTTTGCATAAAGATTGTTGCTTTAATAAGGATGCCCTAATCAGGGTTTCTGCTTTTGAACCAATCATACGATGTTACCAAAAATAGTTAACTTTAGGGAACAGTCAGAGAATCTTCCAAGTTACAAAGCATTAGGAGCCACACCACATACAATAGACTCAAGAAAGGAAAAAGGGTACAAACTAACTCAGAGCTAGTCTAACCAATCTTGAGTTGGTTCCAAATTGCAGTCTGATCGTGTGGACCTGAAATGTCAGTAGATAAGGCAGTCGTAGAGAACATATCATCAAGATCATAATAAGAGTGTTTGCTATAATCAAAATCATCATCCATGAAAATAGATCCGCAACAATTATAGGAGTTGAATGTGTTTTAAAGGAGCTAATGGATAGAGGTTTTATCAGGCCTAGTGGATCGCCATGGGGAGCTCCTGTAATATTAATGAAGAAAAAGGATAGATCTATGAGGATGTGTATAAATTATTGGGAGCTGATCAAAGTAACAATACAGAGTAAGTATCCATTACCCATGATAGATAATATGTTTTTAAAGGAACTCATTATATTTTCTAAGTTTGATTTGAGAGCTTCTTATCACTAGTTGAGGGTGAAGGTAAGAGATGTGACTAAGATGTCTTTCAATAGCATATACGGACATTATGAGATTTAAGTGATGTCATTTGGTGTGTTGAATGATTTATTAATATTTATAGATATAATGCATCAAGTGTTTAAGGAGTATTAGGATAAGTTGATTATTATATTTATTGATGATATTCTATTATATTCAAAATCTGAGGAAGAGCATGAAGTTCACTTAAAATTGACTATGGAAATATTAAGGAAGTAGAATTTACATGTTAAATTCTTGAAGTGCATGTTTCCGATCACATAGTGATCAAGGAAAGAATTATTATATATCCCCAAAATGTGTAGGTTATGGAAGATTGGTCAAGTCCATACTTTGTGATTGAGGTCCATAGTTTTCTTGGCATGTAGGGTACTATAGTAAGTATATCAGAGGCTTTTCACACATTTTCATCCCTCTAATAAGATTGACTCAGAAGGCTATGCCATTTAATTGGACACCATATTATGAAGAGAGTTTCCAAAAGTTGAAAGAATGTCTTGTGTTAGCTCTTATATTTAATATTTTATAGGGTACTGAAGGATTCTATGTGTATAACGATGCTTCCTTGCAGGGCCTAGGATGTGTATTATAGTGGGTGAAAAAGCGGTTGCTTAAGCATCCAGACAGTTAAAGCCACTTAAGAAAAATTAACCAACTCATGATTTGAAATTGGCATCAATTATTTTTGCATTGAAATTAAGGTGGCATTCTTTGTTTGGTGTTAGATTTGAGATTTATACTGACCTCCATAGTTTGAAGTATACTTTGACCTAGATGGAGTTAAATTTAAAGCTAAGAAGGTAGTTGTATTTAATTAATAATTATGATTTGGATATTATTTATCAGTCTGGAAGAGCGAATAGGGTTGTAGATGCCCTATAGGAAATTAGTAGGAATGGGACCTAGTATGGTTACTTTTGAGCAAGCACTGATTAAAGAAATAGAGAGGCTAGAGTTGGAAATGGTGTGTTCATCTATATGCCTACTAGAAGTATTTATCAGATGATAGTTCAATCCTCATTATAACATAGGATTAAAGAAGCTTAGCAGGTAGTTGAAGAATATGTGAGGTTGTTGGATCAGATTCAACCAAAAAGTGACTTGAATTGCAAATGGATAAATAAGGTGTGGCTTTCTATGGTAGCCGGTTGTGGGTCCGAGATAGTGATGATTTGAGGAGAGAGATTCTATATGAAGCCCATTATTTTGGATATATTATTCATTTAAACAAAAAAAAAGTATTGTGATCTGATGGGCATATTCTACTTGCCTAGATTAAAGCAATAAGTCACAAAGTTTACTATAAATGTGAAGCAAGTTAAATTGTGAAAGATGAGCACTAGAGAGACCCAGTGGACTATTCTGGTCATTATATATTTCAAGTTTCAAAAGATTTATTGAGGCTTTATGTTCTAGATTTGGAGGAATTCAGGAGGATCATGTGCTATTGATAAAATTTTCTTATAATAATAGTTTCTAAGAAAATATTAGTGTGGGTCCACATAAAACTCTATACGGACAGTGTAGAACTCCTTTGTCTTAGGCTGAGGTAAGAGAAAGAAGGCTAATTGGTTCTAAGTTGGTTAATAAGGTTATTAAGAAGGTCATATTGATTAAAAAAGGTTGGAAATAGCTTAGGACAAGGAAAATAAATATTTGACCCAAAGCATAAATTTATAGAATTTTAAGTAGGTGACTTTGTGTATTTAAAACTTAATCAATAAAAGGTGTAAGCAGATTTAGAAAATATAACAAGTTAAGTCCTCGATATATTAGAACCTTTTAGGTGACTGAGAGGATTGGGAAATCTGCTTATAAATTATTTCCACTGTACCATATGTATGATATCCATAATGTGTTTCATTTGTCAATTTTAAGGAAATTAATATCATATGACGAGCAGAGAGTCCTAGAAGTTGAAGTGGAAGTTGAGCACAATTTAACTTATAAGGAAGAATTAGAGAATATTCTGGCTTTTGATGTTAAACAATTAAAAAATAAATAGATTTTAATGTCAAGATCCATTGGAAACATATGCTAGAAAGAGAAGCAACTATGAAGAAAGAGGCTAAGATGAGATAATTGTATCTAGAGCTATTTTTATTATATTATAGATTTCAAATGTTGAGCATAACATTTTCTAAAAGGAGGGGATAATATAATATTTGTCATTTAAAATTTAGGTAATTTTTTAGTAATATTTATCAACTTTAAGTTAATTTATAATTATGAGTCCATAAATGCTTATTGGGATTGCAAGCAACCAAAGTATGGGGTTTAAGAAATGAAAATATATAATTTAGATTTTTTTTAGGGAGCTACAATGCTAGGGTATTCAGTGCTTTGGATTTAAGCTCTTAGGTTTTTGAGAAAAAAAAAAAGATTTGGTTGTGCTCTACAATATTGGGGTTGCATCGCTCAGCTGCAGGTTTTAGGTGAGATTATTATGGGAGAATTTAGAAGATTCTTTGGGAGTTCAACTAGGTTGGGAAAGTGTGTGCCACAAGTTTGGTTTATAATAGTGGATTTAAAATATTAAAATATCTAAAATCACTTTACCAGGATCATTTCCATCTAATCATTTTCAAAGAAGAAGAACGGAGGAGGAGAAGAGGAAAGAGAATGGAAGAGAGATATTTGGAGGCCAAATCCCTAGATTCATTTGTTGGGCTTATTCGGGATAATATAAAGCTCTAAATTGAATCCAAAACACATGCCTCTTATTCCAATTTATGTAAGTTAAGAAAAAAAAACAAAAATTTATTTTTCTCAGGTTTTGTGAATTTTACCATGTGATTTTTAATATGTTATCATACTCCATATTATGAAAGTTTTAGACATATCAAATTTTGTTTTCAATGGTTTTTTTTTCCTACATAATTTTTTGAATGTATAATTGAATCAAGGTTTTTAGACAGATATAGTACTTTCGTAAGAGTCTTTAAATGTTCATGTAGATTATCCTCTCAAGTTAGAAATTAAAAAGAAAAAGTTCAATGAGTATTTTATTTTAAAAGTAGTGTGGCCTTCACTACAATTCAGAGACTTTTTAAATATTGCACCAAGTTTTATCACATTGTATTTGCATTATGTATTACATGCCATTGGAGATATTCTATTTTGAAAGGGGAAAAATGCACTAGCTCTTATGTTATAAGGGCCATAAATGTACTCTTATGACTCCATATTTTTTTATGATGTGGAAGGGATTATGGTCCCACTTGCTGAAAGCAAGTGTTGGAGATTTATTAACACTATAAGTACTCTTATGGACTCATCTACCTGATGCAGATATAGGAGGGTATTAAGTTAAAATTACTTTTGTTTTTTTTATCTTAAATTATAGTAAAAAAATATGTTTTAGTTAATGTTGTGGAGGGATGTCTCAAGAAAAAGTATTAAATTTATAAAGTTAGAACCATCGCTACAACACCCCAAACACCAATGTTGAAGCGCCTTCAATGCCACAACATCAAAACTAGACATCGTAATGCTCAAATTTGAAAACAAATATAACTAATTCAATATCATGACAACAATTAAGGTAGCATCACAGTGCTTCTATCACTTCAACACCATAAAAAGAATGTCCCTATACTCTACTCTTAATATTTTTTGTAAATAATTCAATGCAGAAGTGTCAACCTCTATAGCGCAATAATGCCGGAAGTTGCTTTTAAGTACCATAATGTGGGCATGGGTTTGTGTTCAATGCGTGAAATATGTTTATGTTATGGGCTGAAATATGCTAAGTTTTTTTTATATACAATACCCACTAAATACACAAGTACATGAATCGATCAAATAATAAAGAAAATTAAGAGAGTGTTGATCCCATAAGAAAATTTTTCTTAACATGTAAGTAAACTAATATTGTCTACTACAACAACAATCTTTATCCTATTGAACAAAAATAAGGGTTGAGATATGTCACTATAAAGGATTGCAAAAGAAAATATAAGATATCAGATAATAAAATATTTAAGACTAATGAATACAAAAATTTCTAAAGTTTTCTAATGAGACTCTCCTTTATTGTTGTGGATCAGAGCATATGCAACCCAAGATCTTTCTCAATATTATAGAGATATAAAGGGAAGTTTATTGTCTTCCTACAGTGATTGTATCTCCATAGAACCTAGAAGGTTAACTATTGTATGTCTATGTATGCAAATGTTCTATTTTAATACTCCTATTTGTTCCAATATTCTTCCATCAAGGTAATATATCACACAAGTCTTTTACTACACAAACACACACACACACACACACACACACACACACACACATATATATATATATATATATATATATTTAAGATTTAGAGATTTTAAAAACATCCATTTCTTATTTAAAGAATATGAGTCTACATTAGTACTAACATTGGATTCACAATATTAGCCTAAAAGTACGGAATTGCCAAACATGAAATGGGAAGAAAATAAATTAGATTTTATTTCTTATATAAAATAAAAAATTATAGAGTAAAAAATATTTCAAACTTCACATGGATAGTACAAATATATTATCCACAATCTTTTTCTCCTCCAAACATATGATTCCTCATAAAGAGAGAGGCTAATAATTCCCAAATATAATATCATTCTCTCCTTTTACCTCCCTTAGACTTTAATCTAAGAGGGGCACTATAGTATGGACTAAATTAGATAGAATAATGATATAAATCCCACTCAAATGAAGTGAAAGACTATTTATATTTGGTACATAAATAGATTCAGGCAACTCAACGCTCGACATGGTGGTGTCGTGGCATTATAGAATGAACTAATGCCTCAATGCTATTGGGCTTGCTTTGTTATGGCGTTGATTTGTTTTGATGTTTCTAATGGCTGGATCAGTGTGTCTCTTGATTGATTTGGCATGGGCCACATCTTTCATCAACTGCTCCACCGTGGCACTCTAAAAGTTGAGTGTTGTGCTTATTGAATGTGTAATTCGATGTAGTGGCGTTATGAAGTTTGGCGATGATTTTTGGAGCTACAGATCTTACCTTGGCTTAATTAGGGCATTGAAGTAATTGTCATTTTCTTGTGGCTCCAATGCTATGATTTCAATATTTGGCACCGAAGAATTGTGGACGTTGTGGCATTAGTTATCAGAGCGTTCTAATGCTGGTTAAACACTTGTGATTTTTTTCCTTTTTCTTGAGAAATTCCTACATAGTAACAAAAAAACATTTTTTACTAATATTTAAGATAATAAATTATTATAAATTATACATAGTAAATTTTTCCCACTTTAAACTCTTGATTATCCTCAAACCATGGTGTAATAAACTATTGATTAACCTAGTAGCCTAAAAAAAATTGACAATTTAAGATTATCAAAATGTAAGAAATACTTCATCATTTAGATGCAATTTGGAATGATCAAAGCAATAAAATTTTAATTTAAAAGATCATAAGTTATTATCCTAAGCAATCATTCCTATTGTTGCTTCGTTTGAGCTTATCCACTACAAGTGTAAATGCAATGTTGACTATTGATTTTTAGATATGAATAATATGTCATTTAGAAATTGATTGTGCTTGTTGTTAAATTTGAAGTTCATTAATAAACCATCATATGTATTAGTTTATATACATTTTTTTATTTGACTTAAGTATTAAGAATATTTTTTTAATTGAGCTTTATCATATACTATATTTTGATGTACTAACAATTCTATTTCTTTTTCTTCCTTTTGATTTTCATATTTTTCTCATGTTTCTTTTTTATTTTTTAGTACATAATAATAAATTTTAATATCTAATTGCTATCATCCTTCAAATAACTCTAAATTGAATTAATACAAGGATGTTCGTAAGCTCACAAATTCCAAAATCAAGTTTACCATGATTTTCATAATTTAATCTACTCACTCCCTTTCTCAAAACTCAATTATTCAATATTAATTTTTTTAGTTCATGTTTATGTGTATAAATTTTAAGTTCAAAGAAAGTTAATTAGTTAGATTATTATTTTTAGTTAATTACTATGATTTTCAAGTTCATAATTATGGTATTTTATCCATCTTAATAATCACCTAGAGTTTTTTTATTCTTAATTTTAAATAGTTTTTAATTATTTTTTTTATTTTGGTCTAAACAAGCAATTAAAGTGCAAGTGCTATGTAGACGACATTTTCAACAATTAAATAATAGTGGAAATTTTGGTATAATATAAATTGATTTGCAGCATCAATAACATAAAAAAATCACTGCCATATGTAAAATAAACCATTGATAAATATGACAGAACAAAATACTAAAAAGAAACGAAAGTGCTCTAAACATATTTGAATTGCCTAGATTATTTATTTTGGCTGGGATGCTTCACCACAACTCCTAAATTGACCCATACTAAGATTATTCCCTTTTTTCCTTTGGAATAATTTTAGTATTACTGAGCAATGCTTCATGATGTCTACTACTAAAAGAAATGATAAGTTGTCCTAGTTGATTTTTCAAGTTTTTAATTAAAGTAGCTTGACTTTATAATCAAGTTCCCAATTGAATTGCTACCTCTTCCAAATATGTCTTCCTATCCATATTTTTATTGTTATAATTAAAACCTAGGCGATAAGAGGGTATAGATTTACTATAAGTGACTAAGGATTATTCTAAATTTCTCCTTCATTTAATTGACATGGATTCCACTTATTATTACCACTAATATTATTATTGGACCAACTAAAATTAGGATGGTTCCTCCAACCTGGATTGTAAGTATTGGAATGGAGATTATTTTATCTTTTAATGATATTCACATTCTCTATCCCTTGAACACTACTATCATCAACATAATTCAAATCATGCTATTCCAATTACATAGGTGATTCATACCCTGAACTAACTCCAAAACTATCCAACTTTTAGATAAAGTAGTTACCTAAGCAATCAAAATAGATATGACATCTTACTAATAAAATCTAGCTACTCCATTAGGATTCACCCTATCAGAAAGCCACAAAAATTTATTTGTATGCATTTCATCATTTAATTCATAAGCTTCATTAAATGCCTTAGGCATTAAAGATCCTCCAATTGCAGCATTAATTATTAACCTATAGGATCCTACCAACACACAAAATAAATTCTAATTAACTAACCAATCTAGTAAAGTATGGTGAGAGCATTTCCTAAGCATATCATTAAATCTATCCAACCTTTTATAAATTGACTCTACTTCAAACTGAAAAAAAGGGTAATATCATTCCTAAGTTTTATAGTTTTTTAATGTGGGAAATACTTAAAAATTTGTATGTCAACTCTGGTAGCATGAACTAAAGTCTTATTTTTCCTCTCTTTTATGCCATTATGTCAGGGAATTCTATTTGCAAAAAATTATGTTTTATTCCTACTTCTTCGAAAAAAGATTCAAACCTATCATTCTCAAACTCTCCTTCATGACCACTATGGATGATAGAAATGAAGCATATTAATTTCCTTTGAGTTTAAGTTGAGAATATCCTATACTCCTTAAATGAATCACTTTTATTTGCTAGAAACTTAACCCTAGTGAATCTAGTGTAATCATCTATGATTAAAAAAACTATATGATTTTTCTCCTAAACTTATATTACAAATGGCTTTAAATGGATCTATATGTAACATCTCTAGTGGCCTACTACTACTAAACTTCTTTATTGAGTAAATTGAGGACTTAACAGATTTTCTTGTTGAAATGCATCATAAAGGTGTTTAGTGAATTTTATCTTTGGTACACCTCTAATTATGTCTAAGTGAGTTATATTTTTAATTGTTCTCATGCTTGTATGACACAGTCTCCTATGCCACAATTAGGCTTTATCTATATTTATTTTAGGTGGTGCACCTCACTAGACTCATTAAGATTCTCTAAGTCAATCATGTAAACATTAAACACTCTAAGACTTTTTAAAACTATCTTATTATTTAGAAAAATTAAGTATTTATTATAATAAAATTTTGCATCCATTCCATTATCATATAATTGGCAAATACTAAGTAAATTATACTTTAATCCATCAATTAATAACACATTTTCAATATTAAATTGCAATATTTGCCATTTATTATTATACCAATCACCTTCCTTATAGTGATGTCTTCAATAATCACTCTTCCTCAGGAAAGTGATGATCTAGGAGTAAATGGTCCAAATTATATGACTTCCTTCCTAAGATACTCATTTTCAATTGACATTATGCCTAACATAACATATGCAACATGCTCACTCCCTCACAAATTTTTAACCTCTTCTTCCAATATTGTGTATGCACTTTCTAGTTCAATATACATGTACTTTTCATCTTTTAATTCTTTTTTAAGAGTCTCATTTTTATTAGTGGAAAATATATGCTTATTTACAAATGCATTGTGTTCATTTTTTAAACTTATGAATTTGTTAATCAAATCATAAACTCATCTATAATTGTAGTATGTTCCTTTGTAAAAGATATTTTTTTTCTTTAACTTCCAATAGATATCATGAAATTTTTTTAATGAAAGTAATTTTTTATAAGTAAAATTGCATACCTGATCATTTCCCATGTCACATGAACTATATTTAATCATTAAGAACAAGATAATGATTTCTTCCTCTTCTTTTGTTTCAGATGACTCAATGGCTGAGTTCACCTCACAAGACTCCTTGATACATTCTTTTATTTTTCTTGTGATCAGATCTATCCTCAACTCTTTCTTTAGGTGATAGACTTTTCATATTGGGACTATCCAACTTTGTGTAACAAGGTTTTTTGCACTAAAAATAGATAAGGTTAGTCATAACTTTATTCATTTTTTGTACATTTCCTCCACTTTCAGTGTGCCTCCTTTGCTTTTTCCTCTAAACATATTTGAATTCTCTAGTCACGAAGTCTATATCATCATCTCTTCTTCCTACAAAGTTTCTACTTTATAGATCATCAGCCTTAATAGCAAGTATCTTGTCCTTTCACTTATCTCATGTATATATATTTCTTTGACTAGATTTTTGTGCATAGGTAATTTGTAATCCATGCAGATTATCAATGGAATAGACAGCTAAATTCTTAGATTCTAAAATCACCATCATCTTGGCATCCCAAGACTCAAGCAGGCATCTCAAAATCTTATACAGCTTTTTAGCATTGCAAATTTATTTTCTTGAAACATACAAAGAAGTAATGATTTTCATAAAGCGAGTATACATGTCAGCTATGGATTTGCTAGGTTTAATGTTAAAAAGTTTGTAATCATGAAGTAAGATATTTAACCATGATTGATTGACTTCATGAGTTCCCAGATAATTAATATGCAATATATTTGTAATCTCCTTTCAAATTGTGCAAGTAGATACTCTCATATAATCTCATATCTTAGTGCACAAAAGAAACAATAAAAATTTAGCATTTAATTATTCAAGTTTCCTATCTTATATACTCCATTCGATAAAAGTTATTTCATGTTTCTTGTCGTTTCTAATCTATTTCATGGGAAATATCCTACTTGAATTAAATTTCACTTCTGAAAAATAAATGTAGACATGCGAATCTTCCAAAAATATAAAAGGATATTATCTAAAAGCAACATATGGGTAATAGAATACCCTTTTTATATGTTTCAATTTCCAAACTATGCCATACCATAATCTATTCAAGTAGTGAAACCAAGTAAATGAGAACCCACTCTGATACCAAATGAAATTGATTAGGCACAACTTAGAGGGGTGAATTGACTTATTTAAAAAAGATTTTTTTTCAAATTAGTAGCAATTTTCAAAATGTTAACAAACCACAATAAAAAACAACTAATCAATCAACTCAAAAGTTTAATTTTAATTTTTTTTAAAATAAATTTGAAGCAATAAAAAGCTTTATATATATATCATAAATTCATTTACAACAATAGCAGATCAAAGCAACAAATTAAAATTTCAAGTAATAAAGTAAAGAAAGAAAGAAAAGTATTATAAATCAAATTTTTATAGTTGTTTGGTCAACTTAGCCCACTCCCACTCCCCATGAATTCCACTTTCTACTCCTTTTGCTCCCAACAAGATGGAGAAGCCTTTCTCCTTCATAAGGACAAAAGAATGCCCTTGTAAATTAAAATTTCAAGTAATAAAGTAAAGAAAGAAAGAAAAATATTATAAATCAAATTTTTATAGTTGTTTGGTCAGCTTAACCCACACCCACTCCCCATGAATTCCACTTTCTACTCCTTTTGCTCCCAACAAGATGGAGAAGCCTTTCTCCTTCATAAGGACAAAAGAATGCCCTTGTACACCACTTATCTCTTCTCGAGAAATCTTCCTCCTTTTGCACCTTGCATGATGAAGATGCCTTACTACAAACCTCTTAACTAGCTTAAGAGTCTTCTCAATAAGACTCTTCAAAGTTCAAAGCTTTTATACTCAAGAGCCCTCACTCTACCCAAACCAATGAAAGAAGGACATAGAGTACTAGGAAGAACAATCTTTATGCAACCCAATCTTTTTAGCACCCTTTTAAGAGATTCCTAATAATCTTTCCAATCTCTCTCTCATTCTCTCTTTATCATTCAATAGAATGGGTCACTCCAAAAGCTCTCTCTCAACCCCCTTGATCTCCACCAAGAAAGATTGAGACATCCAAAGATTTCTATTAAAAGATTCTAAAAAAAATTGATATTAAGAACTAAATTGAACCCTAAAAAACATGATATGATTAATTTCATAGGTAGATTGTACAGTCTGATATATGGATCATAAGTATGATTTGAATATAGTTATCAACTTATAGAACTAGATCGTCTTGTCCAAATGAGGTTCATCTGAATAAGCTCTCTATTTGTTCGGATTGTACGATCTTCACAAGGTTGGTGAATTAGAGGATTTTATTAGCCTGTTTGAATAGATTTTGACCAGATTGCTCTCTATATGTCTGTACAATATGATTATGGTTGTATAGTATGACATCAACTCTAATTTGACCACTTAATTTTAGGTTTCAAAATAGGTAATTCATAATACATGTATTTAAGTTTCATATTATATGATGAGGTTCATCTAGTATGAGCAATGCAAAAGAAAATGTCCAAATTATAATACATTACAACTGGGAAAAGAAAATTTCTTTCTTGTTAAATTTGTATTACAAGGTCATGCAATGTTCTTCAAAGGATAAAAAAAAAGAAAAAATTTTCTCAAGGCAACTAGCAAGAACTACAACAATAGTTATTATACTACACCAACACAAAGTCATTTATAGGTGTGCATTCATTTCTTGCTTAAGGAACAAGCACCTAGTTGAAATTATTTAAAGTGTATTTTAATCTCATAGTTCTCCTTTTAGTGTGTAAGAACATGTAATTTGCATCTCTCATATTTGAATGATTATGTGTTCATATATACTCTACATATATATATATATATATATATATCCTTTAAAAATTAATCATGATATATAAAAATTTAAATTAATTTATAATATGTATTTTTAATTTAAACATAATAACATAGGTATTATTTTAATAGCACTAAATTAAAATTATAAATATCAGTTTAAACATAATAGTATTTATATTTTATTCCAGGGTTTAGTAAATCTTACTTATTATTAAATCATAAATATAAATATGTTGTTCATCTACTAATTTAACTAATATAAATTTTCATAATTTAATTTAAAATAAATATATTACTTAACTAATTCTTAAAATATATTAACAGTTGAGTAAATTAAAATTTAAACTTGCCAAAATCCCAACTTGACCATCGTTGAGTTGAGTGCTCCAAATTGTTTGGTGCATTCAAAATTATGCCAAACAAAGAAGTGCTAAGCTTTGTTGTTGCTTATGACCTCGCCGCTTTTTATCCACCCTTCTCTTCACCTTGTTTGCCCTTTCTGTCTAGCCTGGAGGGGTCCCCTCCCTCCATGTGCTCCACTCTCAACCCTCAAGACCTTCGCCCTCTTTCACATGCCTCAGCAAACCCTCCGTCAACTTTGAATTGGCCGAACATTGTTTATCCAACTTGCTTTGCCTCTAAGGATCTCCTCCTTTCATTTCTCCACACCTAAGAGGAGGTCATTATATTTCCTAAAGAAAAAAACTGATGTGGTTGTTGAGGAGTGGAACTTATTGCTGGTAGGCTACTCGGCCGAGAAGCGCCCATTTTATGTGGCTCTTCAAAAAAACTTGGAAGCTCCAAGATACTATCAAACTGTTTAATCTGAGTGATGGTTTTTTACTCATAAAGTTTTCTTCTTCTATGGATTATGAGATGGTCTGGATGGTAGGCATCTGGCCTTCCTCCCACTTTTGCACCATCCATTAATGTCACTCCTTCAAATATTATAGATGCAAACATCCCAAACTTAAACTCTCCCACTAAGGAAATAATCTTAATCTCCATCATCCCCACTATTTTTGATGCAAGGCCAACCTCAATCATATCACCAAATAAATACAATGTCCTCTTAGATTTTCACACTGAAGGAAATGATCCAGATAATGCTCCTATAGATATTGGAGATTTCTCTCAGCCCAACTTACCTAAAGCCACAACTTCCACACACACACAAGAAGCAAGCTTCTTGTGTGTATATATATATATACACACACACACAAGAAGAAAATATTCTAGAAAGTTTACCACCTCCCATCCAAAACTACTTGGAATATTAGGGGTTTTAATAACCCCAACAAAGTTAATACTAGTAAACACTTTATCAAGTCCCATAAACTAGACATGCTTGCCTATTGGAGAATAGGATTCATGCGATAGGTACTTTTAATACTTAGTTTGTTGCTTCACACTCAATCTTTGATGGTGAAGTGAGTTACAACAACTTTGATTTCTCTACTTCTGGTAGAATTTGGATCAAATGGTCTTCCTCAAAGATCTACTTCTCCCTTAATTTACTTCATCCCAAATGATAAGTGGTTTGGTCACCTTTGGTCCCTCCTCTTCCTTCCTCTTATATGTAATCTATGCTACAAATTTTGAAGATGAGAGTCTTTATCTTTGGTAGCAAATCTATGACATAAACCCATCCTCTCCCTTGCCTTGGATTTTCATGGGGGATTTAAATTGTTGTAGATATCATAATGAAAAATTTTATGGCTTCATTTTGCATTTTTCCAGAATGGGGGACTTCAATTCCCTCATTTTTGACACTAAACATAATGATCTACCTTCATCTATGCATTTCTACACTGGTTTCAATCAGTAAATGAAGAATGTTATTCAAAGTAAACTAATCAATGTATTATTTAATGAGGATTGGCTAAATGCTTACCCTGCTTCCTCTTAATTGTTGGGGATCCTATGTGCTATGACCACTCCCCCCTTATGCTTAAATAAGGAATTAAACACGCAAAAATCTTTTGGTTTCAATTCAAGAACTCTTGGGCTAATAAAAATGGTTTTTGGGATATTCATTTAAATGTGTTTATAGGACCTAATTATATTAATCTGATTGTGGACTTTGTAATAAATTGGCTAAGGTGCAGTTAGGAATCAAATTTATGGATTGGTCCTCTTCCAATGCTATTTAAACATCTTTAAAGTCTCTACAAGAACAACAAAATTCTTGCATCCAGCTTGGAATGTGATCCTAATAACTTGTCGTTAAATGTTGCTCTTAAACATATCAATTGCGAGATTGCTAAATCCACAAATTTGTGGTATTTTTGGATTATGTAAAGGGAAAAAAACAAAATGAATGAAAGATGATATGGATGATCTCAAATTCCTTTATTCCAAGATTAAGATGAGGAATTTAGACAATCACACAAGTGCTATTAATGTTATCACTCATCGTTTTCAAGATTTGTATAATCCTCCTCCCCATTCCTTACCCAATGTTTCCAATTTCCCTCCTGGTGCTGTTAATCCTCATCACCTCTTCTCTCTGCTTTCTGCCCCTATCTCTATTGAGGAAGTTAAAGTTGCTATTTTTATTTCTTCCATGGTCCAGATGGATTTAATTTCTATTTCTATAAATGTGGGTAGCACATATTGGGGCCTTCTCTCTACAAAGTTGTTCTCTCATTTTTTGAGAAAGGTTATTTATCTAGAAGAGTCAAAGGTACTAGTTTTGTTCTTATTCCCAATTTTAGACCAATTTCATTATGCAATATGTTGTACAAAATCATACCTAAAATTTTGGCTTATAGGATCAAAAACATTATGCCTCTCATCATCAATCCAAATCAAAGCTAGTTTCATCAATAAGAGAATATCTACAAATAATGTTACTCATGTTGCCGAGATACTGGGGTTCTTTAAGAAATACATTAAAGATAATTTTATGTGTTCCAAGTTGGATATCGAAAAATCTTTTGATTCGATATCCAGGGAGTTTAAAAAGAATAGCTCAAAAGGGATTTCCTTCTATCTTTATTAAGTGGGTGAAGGCTTGCATCTCGGATGTGCATTTCTTTATTTGTCTGGATGGAGGTTTTGAGGGATTTTTCCCTCTTCTACTAGTCTTATATAGGGATGTCCTCTAAGTCCTTATTTATTATGTATTGACACAGATGCTTTACCTTGTTTACTTGACTTCTATGACTAGAAATGGTTTTGAGGTAGTTGATTTTAATGGATTTCATTTTTTTCATTTACTATATGCTGACAACCTTCTTGTTTGGGAAAGCTTCTCTTCAGAATTGTAATATCTTGAAAGGAGTTCTTGCAACTTTTGCTTCATCCACATGTCTTATTGTCAATCCAAAGAAAAGCTCTATCATTCTTCACCTAAACAATCACATTGCTAATGAAATATGTGCCTCCCTAAATATTCCCATTTTTGCTCTAAAATCACCTATTTGGGCATCCCCATTTCTATTAAGAGAATCCTTCTCTTTAACTTTTACCCCCTTCTTGATGTTATTACGAACAAGCTATCTTGATAGAAAGCTAAATATCTCTCTTTTACAGCATACTACAATTTCTTAGATTTGCCATTTGGAACACCATTACCTAATGTATTCGTGGAGCTATTTTACCTACATTCTGCTGTAACACAAATTGTAAAACTTTTGGCTAAATTTCTGTTCTTTGGAGATTCTACTGCTAAGAAATTGCATATGGTATTGTGGTATAATACATGCAAACACAAAAATAGAGGGGGGTTGGGCATTCCCTCTACTCAAGCCCATTGATATGCCTTTGACTGTTCTTTTATTTACATGATTTATAATGTCCCCTCATTTTCTCTGTTGTTATTCAACATATATAGTTCACCTTGGAAAAACTGAGCCTCTACCTATTCTTCTACGTGGAATAGCATTTGTTCCACGGCTAACAAAGCAAAAAATAGTTTATGTTTTAACATCACTTCTAAATGTCACATATCTCTAATATGGGACCATTAATGCAATGGTGTTTGTTTTACTGTTCTACCTCACCATGAATCCCTATTTAATTCCTACTCCTTGGGTGCTCTGTTGGCTGAAATTATGATACCGGTGGCTGGATGCTACCAGTCGCCTGTCATGCTGATATTCAAAACACCATTCTTTAGATTCCTATTTATACTGATGTGAATACTCCTTGCTTGAAACGAACTGCTACAAATGGGGGCTCTTTTAACTCTTTCATGTAGGAGTATTATAAAAATGACAGATTAGTTTCTTGGCATTCCTCTATTTAGCATAAGCATCATGCCCTTAGATTTTTAAATTTTGGTTGGCTTTGTTTTGTTGGGGGCTCAAAACTACTGATGCTCTTATTCGGAGAAATCTTGGGGTTGACCCCTCCTGTTGCCTATGTAATTAGAAACTATTTTTTTTTTTATTTTTTTTTTATTTTTGTGTAATTCGAAACTTGAGAGTGTTTCCACCTCTTTTTTTAGTGTGGTTTTACTTTCTCCATCATCGCTGAACTTCTCGAGGGTTTGAGAAAGTTTCTTCTGTATCATAACCTCAGTCAAACTATGGATTTATATCTAATGGGAATAATTCTTCTACTGATAAGGTGAATTGCATGCTTTTGTTGCTCTGGTGCTCTATGTATTATATTTGGAGGGAGAAAAATGCATTGCAAACTGTTTTAATAGTTCCACTACCATTAAGGTGAATATCACGAAGGCTGCATCACTTAAGTTTATGAGATGGAAAAAAGAAAAGGGTTTCATGAAGTTGTTTTGATTTTGGACTGTGTTGCTGTAACAACCCAAACTCTCAACTATTGAGATATTATCTGCTTTGGCTTAAGAGCCTCATTATTAACTTTCTAGTAGATCAGCCATCCAAGAATTACTCTGGGATGAGCATGCTTAACTCCAGAGTTTCTTACATAAATTCCAGCAACTACACAAAAAGGTGTTAAGTTGTGTCACGTTGTTTAATAGTTTAGCTTTCATTTACTTAAGAGGTTTCAGAATTGCCTCATCTTTCGTCCATTTTGTGGTTCTTTGGTTAACTTTTGCTGGCTGCCTATATGGATATTGGGTTGTCCGAATTTTTGCTGCTACTCTATCAGCCAGGCCTTATTTCTTACTCTCTTATCTACATATTCGACTATTCATTCTCTTTTGGACTCACTCAGTATTGCTGTTTGGTGCAAAGATTGAATGGTATTTTGGGGCTGGGATGATCTAGCATCCACCGACCCCTGGATGGTGGCTCTTTGCAACATTCTTTTTAAATGATGGCGTACCTCTCAACTGGGGGTTTTTGGATGGTTTTTGTGGATGCAATGCTATATTACTGAGCCCTACGGTTGCCTTTCAGCTTGTTATGGGCTTGTTTTGTGGATTCTTCTTTCTCCTTACTGTCTTCTTGTTGTTTCTTCCATCAATTTTTTTGTGCTTTGACTCTTTTTTGCTACTGTATTTTGTTTTCACAATTTTGCTTTTTAATTGCATACAAAATCTCACTTGTAAATAGTTCTTTATAAATGGAATTGGGCTTTGCCCTTATTTTTCAAAAAAAATAAAAAATAAAAAATAAAAAAAAATATGCCAAACAATTTGAGGAATCTACTCCTTCCCAGATAATGGCCCAAATATGCTACTTCCGTTTATTTATAATATTTGCCCTACTCATGATAGATAGAATGGAATCGTTACAACTAAAAAAGCATCTGGCCTAGCGTTGGGATAAGGCGTGTTTAAATAACTGGGGAAAATCCATAAATTGCAGCAAAAGCTTGCTAATACGCAGCTCAGTTTATCAAGCTGCGGTTCTTTTGGGTATCAGACCAGAACGAGAATTGTTCAGTTGAGAGAACCTTATCAGCTGCTTTTAACGCATCGATTCGCCGCTTTGAGAGGGTGTTTTTCCCTTCTTCCAATCCGTGATTCGATACCCAAGCACGATAGACGCAGATAAACATAGAGAAAGAGGACAACAATGGCGGCATTTTCCTTCCTCTCGGCACTTTCTGTCGTAACCGCGCCTTCTCAGCCGGATTTTCCGTCTGGCAAATTTGGAAGAACAAACGTTAGTGGAAGTCTCTTATCTATGCTTGCTTTAGATATCTGTCCAGCGGATGGAATCGCTGCCTGTTGCTTCTTCACTATTCGCGTTCTTTGACTACTAATTTGACGGATTGCAGTTTTTGTTCTCGCAAGCTTTCTATTTTGTTTAACATTGTTGTTCATCAACAAACGGGGTGAATGGATTTCACAGAAGCGTCGATTTTTCTTCATTTTAATATTTAAAAATTTTATTTTTCGAAACCAGGGCAGAATCAGGTGTCATTACGAAATGGAGGAATCTGAAGCCAATATGAGAGTTCAGGAGAAGCAGCTTAATCGGCGGGACGTTCTCAGATGCTTCAGCACCGTCGTTGGCCTGGTAAATAATGTTAGAGTTTTCCACGTATTGTCGAGTTCTTCGTAGATTGAGGTTTTACAAATTGCTTGAATTAGAAATTTCTGCAATGTTATCATGGACTACGTATGGTTGCATCAAATCAAGACAAGCTATTGAGAACGTACTTCATGATAAGAAATGCCTACTGAAGTGATGCGATTATCCTTTTTTTAATAATTATGGTCGTTACCTTAGGCAAAACTCACATGGGAAAT
The DNA here is from genome assembly GCA_022539455.1 of Dendrobium nobile. Classification (NCBI taxonomy): domain Eukaryota; kingdom Viridiplantae; phylum Streptophyta; class Magnoliopsida; order Asparagales; family Orchidaceae; genus Dendrobium; species Dendrobium nobile. Next base: position 25,603,542 of record CM039736.1, on the reverse strand, counting down.
TTATTTATTTATTTTTTTTGGGGAATTATGGGAAACTTAACTAAAAGCATAAAAACGTCTTATTGTAGTTTCATACAAGTGATATGTCCTAACACGTATCATAGAATTTAAAGCTTAATTTGGGTCAATTGGCATTTAAGATGGATGAAGCTGTCGGCATTTTGTTCAATTGATTGCTTTTTTTCTTTTTTGTTTAACCCTTTTTAATATTTTCTTTAATAGTAATATATTGTTTATGAATGTGAGTGGATAACTGTTCTCTTAGGAACTGGTGCTTGGTTAAAAAGTCAGTAATTTTTTATCAAACCAATATTTTTATTTTATCTGCACTGCATTTCTTGAACCTTTTCACAATAATTCATGTGTTCTAGAATAATTTATGATGCGATGTTGAGTTTCTACCATTCTTAATAGGAAATGCTAGCAGGTTCTGGATCACTAACACATACTGCCATTGCTGCTGATCTCATCCAACGAAGACAGCGATCTGAATTCCAGGGCAAGTTCTCCTTCACAGTTCTCTATCTGGGAATATGCTTGTTGTATAAAGTTGTTAGCTGCATCTAATGTATTTGGTTACCATTCCAGCAAATATCAAAGAAACACTTTTTGATGCAATAAAGGTAGCTCTCTAATTTTTTAATAGGTGCACTGGTTTGGCATTTCACTTTATAACCTTTTCTGCTGTCCATTGAAGGGACACCTTGAGCTCATACCATCCATACTAAGACTAGCGCTCAATGATGCATTAACTTTTGACAAGGTAAAAGAAAGAATCTCTAGGTTTTTAACTTGGATTGCAATCCTGTTGATGACTTAACTGTTTTAAATGCTTGTTTAGGCTACGAAAACAGGTGGGCCAAATGGTTCTATTCGATTAAGGTGGACATTTTAACTCTTAAAACTTTGAAAGTTTTACTATTGTTGATTTAATGTTTCTGCTACTGTCGTTCCTGTTGCTTTTTCTTTCACACTTTAGCCAGGAGATTAGCAGGCCAGAGAATACTGGGCTCACTTCTGCTTTAGATCTGATAGTGAAAGCAAAAGAAGAAATTGATTCCTACTCTAAAGGAGGTCCCATTTCATATTCTGATCTCATCCAATTTGCAGGTACTGTAACACATTTATCACAAAAAATCATAATCATGAGCATCATCCATCACAAAATGTAGTTTCATTTTTCAGTCTGATCTGTTGATTATGATTAAGTTTAATTGGCCCAACAATTCGTATAACATTTTCAAAGAAGGACATCTTTGAAGGTATATTGTTATGAAATCGTGGATTCTTTATTATTCTTTGTAGTCCATTATTTTGGAATATCACATGTGGACATTTTCGGTTGTCTAGTATCTATGCATCTTTGATCATGGAATTTAACCTGATCATACATGTGAAACTTTTAAATGATGCAATCACACACCAATACCATTGGGTGAATAATGCTTTCAATGCTTGTTCAGCTGGAATTAGAAACCTAAAGTAACCACTTAGAACATAACTTATATTCAATTGGGATAGAAAAATGCACTGCTTCCATCCATTGAGTTATAAATTGAATTGCCACAGCTTTAGAAAACATTATGGAGCCTAATCATAAGTAAGCTTGGATAGATCATTAGTTGCAGCAGAACCAAACCATGTACTGTTAAAATTTAACAATCAGTTTTCTACTTATTCTTACAGAATAAAATTGAGATTACGGCATGGTGTTGTTGTCTTTGGACATCATTTGCACATATAGAGACTAGTGAATTGTGAGGTCATCTTAGAATGAACGTAGATGTTAATAACTTATATTATCATAAATTCATTTTTTTTTCTTACTCAAATCCAATAAAAAGATTTGAAAATTGTTTTATACTTTGGAGGATACTATAGTTTTCTGTGCTTAAGAATGATAGGGATCTTATTATGCTTACATGAGAAAGTTGAACCAAGAAAAATATTCTATTACTTATGCAAGGATTCGTTAAGCTTCATGCTTGTTGGATAAGCTTAACATTTGCAGGAAGCAATGCACTCCATTTTATTATCTTTTAATATGTGTAACTTAAAAGATGGCCTAAACTAAAGAATATCCTGTGATTATTAATGTACAGGAAATTGATGCCTTAAAATGGTTGGAACTTTAATACCAAGTTAAGCTGTTTTCATTAATGGGATAGCCCTGCAAAATTCTCTCTAATTGCTTCACTAACATTGCTTCATTTTGATTATGTCACTTAACATTTTCTTTTGGATTTATATTTCAATGGCAGTCTCAGTTGCCTTTCCTTTAATGTAGCTCAAGCTGCTGTTAAAAAAACATTTCTTTCTTCTGCAATTCGCAAGTGTGGTGGGAATGAGGAGAAGGGACGCTTGCTATACACTGCATATGGTTCCAATGGCCAGGTTTATTTACTTCATCGATTCATTTTGCAACTTACGCTTAATAACTATGACAACACCCCTACGACTTATCTACCTTCGGAGTATTTGATTTTGCATTAACACCATTGCTGATGTTAAGGGACAAACTATATTTGGTGGACAAATGAGATTTAATTGATGCATAGTAAACTAAATCAGTGATTTGCAGAGTAATTACTATGTGCAAAGTTTACATGTTCAGAAGCCATTTTGGACTTTTTTTTCGAGTTCTGTCCAACTGCCGGTCCAGTGTCGCTTGTATGAACACTTTTATGCTGATTTATCTCCATGGTCCTTTGCAACTATGAAATCAGAATGCTTAACGTTTAAAGATGAACTTCATACCAGCATTTTCTTTGTGAAATAGCCATCATTGTGCGAAATTGCGCAATATGAGACTTTACTTGAGACCCACCTCGAGCTTTTTTATGAGGCGTACCCCTCAATTTGGCTAAGGCACGCCTTGCCTCCTTGGCATGAGGCATATGTCTCACCCTATTTATATATATTTTTATTAAAACTTTCCTGAATACTAAACTAAAGCCCCGAATAAATCACGTCTTTATGCACCCCCAAGCTGCAACAACTTCCTCTTAACTGCTTTAACCTCTAGTCTGCCACCTATTCCATAGCCACCACTGTCATGGCTATCGTCGAGGAATATGTTGCACCGATACGGATACGACACGATACGGATACGGGACACGCCAATTCTTAAAAATATAGGATACGGATACGGCGTGGATACGACATTATAATATATAAATAATACATAAAAATTAAGAAAGTGATAAAAGTGTAATATTTGAAATGACAAAAAATTGAAATAAAAGTAAGCATTAAATATTTAAATGTCTAGTACATCAACAAAAAAAAGAAGATAAAGTGTCCAGCACATGAAATTTCAACTATTCAATAGAAGGAATGATAGGATTAGCTTCTTCAGTGGTTTGTCTTTGAGTTTCTATATCATCTTCAATAAATATCATAGCTTCTAATTCAGGCTCATCAAGTGAAAGATTAGCAATTTCTAAAATTCTCATATCCTCAAGAGATTCAAATCCATCTCCAGCAACATCCCACATCTTGTAGTCTCCTTCCATATAAGTTGGAGTTTTCCTTGAGAGAAGCCGAAGGTTTGTATGCACGTAAACTAAATCTTCAGACCATTGTGGAGTAATTTTATTTCTCTTCATTGATTGGATGAATGAGTATGTGCTCTAATTTCTTTCACAATAGGATGAGGATGAAACTTGGCCAAGCAATTTTATGGCGATTGTTTGAAGTAGAGGTGCTGAAGCTCCATGTATAATCCACCACATTTTCGGATCAATTCTCCACCTATCACGCAAGGACTCTTGGTCACCAAAGTCCTCTAAATAACCAAAAAATTTAGCAAGCTCAATATTGACACTTCTTCTCTCCTTCTCATTTGGAAAATAACGCTTTAAACATGTCTTCCTCATATTTGAAATTTCTAAATCTTTCTGTGGAGAAACTTTTTTAGGATCCTCTTGAAGCCATTCTTTATTTGAAGCTTCTCTTTAACATACCTAGCATTTCCAATATCATCTTCCCTATAACATGACCATTTGTCACTGATCACCATAGCTTGAAGTGCATTTTTTATTTTTTTGAATCTTCTCAACATCACTATAACTGAGGCAAACAGAGTTTCAGCATCTGCAAGCATCTTTAAATTAGAGAAATCATTAAACATAGAGAGTCTCATGGAGTGATTCATAATAAAATTCCTAATTACAATTGCATCTCCAGCAATCACTGTGATCTAATGACATTCATTATATGTGATTTCAATTGCCTCGGTATTCTTAGCTGCACAAATGTTCTTCAAAGCAAGATTAAGTGTATGCACAACACATGGTGTCCAGAAATTATGAGGATATGCTTGCTCTACAAGTTGACCTGCAGTCCTACAAAAAGGTGCATTATTAGTAATGACCTGAATGATGTTTGAAGGCCCCACCATCATGATAACTTCTTTGATTAAATTAGAAATGAAGAACTTATCCTTGTACTATCCTTCACAATTTACAGCTTTGATAAATATAGGATAGCTCTCTGTTACAGCCATGAAGTTGATAAGTGGTTTTCTTTGTGGATCTGTCCACCCATCACAAACCAAAGTAATTCCTTTTTCCTTCCAAACTCCTCTAGTAGGCTCGAGCAACTTCTCAATATTGTCCCTCTCTCTTTGCAACAACTTCGTTCTAATGATATTATATCCTGGTGGCACGTATTGTCACACCCAAGTTTGGCTCACCCTCTAACACCAACTAGAGTATAACAGAGAAGGACTTCAACATATAAGAAGCATGTAATATACCTAATTGAATATCAAACATAATTAAAACAAATACAGAGCTCTACTAAAACTTTCGAAATTTACTTACATACAAAAAGGTTTATATAGCTATCCAAGATCTCCTCTAAGATTTCTTTGTACACCAAAACATATTTACACCAAAAACGAACGATCACCTCTTTATCGCCTAGTGCCCTACGGGCTCCTTTCCCTTACCTGCTGTAAAACCACTGCTAATGAGCTAGAGCTCAATGAAATACACCAGCAATGTAAAAGAAATAATAATAACATTATTTAACAATTAAGAATTTCATAACATAGATAAAACATATTGAAATTTCATACTGATAGTAAGAAATGCATATCATTGCTTTCCCTTTTTTAGCTGTCTAATTAACAGCTTCAAACAAGTCATATGATGTCTATAAGCTTGTGCACCCTTTTTGGTCTTTCAATTCAAGGTTGAGTCTAAATTCCCAACTTTTAGAATTAAATTTTCTCTCTCATTCAAGGTTGAGTATAAATTCTCAACTTTTAGAATGAGAGAGTATAGGCTTACCTCGTCAGGTCTTTCGCCCTTACTGGTGCGGGCTTATCCCCCAACATATGACTTAAAAGAACTTATACTCTCTTTCATTTCAGGTACATTTCTTTTTATAACAATTTCCAACAATTATATAAATTGGAATCAACTACAAATAATTCACATATGAAGCAAATGAGCTATTTGAACTACATGCCATCATGGGAAAAGAATTGCTATTATAAACAAGATAAATATCAATTTACAATTATATAAACTTTTTATTATTTCTATGTATTGTTGGATATCTCACCTCGCTTGGAATTTGTTCTTCTAGGTTCTGTTTTCTTTTCCGCTTATACACCACCTCGATCGTACTCTCCTTCATTCCATTCAAAATCCCTTTTCCTTATTAAGTTGTTCTACCTGATTTCAGTTTATAGTTAATAATAGCTAAGAGTAGAGATTCACAACAACATCTACAACATTCTCTTGATAAAATTCAATAGGATACAGCTCTAACTTACTGTTTTCAGCAACTACAACAGTCTTACATACAATTTTCACCCTTGCAAACTTGCTGTTTTTAGTAGTTCAACAACTACAACAGTCTATTGCTCCAAATTTGCTATTTTCAGCAAATATGGCAGCCTTACAAATAGTTTTCAACATTTTTTCAGCAACTGCAGTATCCTACATTAGCAGTATTACCTAATTCCAGTAAACCACATCTCGTTTCAAAGAAAATCACTAAAATATGTTGTTATACAATTCATTCCTGCCATTACTACACTTCTTTCCTAACTCAGAAATCTACTAACCTGAAATTCAGAAATCAACAAGTAAAGACTGCATTTGCATGCTTGAGCTCGCCTCCTTCCACCTGCAAGTCACCGGCACAGTCCGCCTTCTTGAATGTTAAAGCAAGCTAATGAGAAAATAAAGAGGAGTAGTGCTCTAGCTTCTTATCTACTTAACTAATATTTTATTCCCACTATTTATTCCACTATCCTTTCCACTAACTCTACAGCCACATGATTTTCCATCAAAGCTTGCATGCATAGATAAGTGGAAATTTCTGAATGCTACAGTAATATAAAAAAAATCATTACCTTTTACGGATTAAGTACATAATTAATTTAACTAATACCTAATAATTAAATAGTGAGAATTAATGAAACTAAATAAAAATTTAGAGGAAGCTTATACTTACATATCTTTTAAACATTTTTGGGTATTATACGTATCCTGCAAGATTGTTATTGCATGCATATGTAAAGGCATTCTTGTAATGTGGATTCCTTGCTAGGTTAAAAGGAAGTCCAGCTGAGTAAAACATTCTAGCTATTTCCCCGTCTAGTTGTTCTCTCATTTGTAAATTAAATGCTTTCTTCAAAGCACTATCTACAACATGTTTTCTTCTTTTTGGTTCAAATCCCTCCATTCGAAAAGGCCCTTTGTTTACAGTACTGTCATCACATCTAATTGAAAAAGATGATGAAGGATATGAAGCATGAGTGCTTGGAAGTGGAATATATTTTGGAAGCTCTTTTTTACTCCTTTGATCAGCTTCACTGATTTTTCTTTGTAATTCAGCCATTTGTGATGAGCTTATCTTTGGGCAAACTTCGATTCCATGGCCACTAATCTTCAACAAATGAGCTTTCACTCTATAATATGATCCTTTGTCTGTTGCATTACAAAAATTGCATTTGAATGCAATATTACCTCCCCCTTCTGATGTTTTACTTATTTTTGTAACATAACCCCATAGAGGTTTGTTATCTTCAATATTGATTTCTTATGGACCATCATCAGAACCAATTCCTACTCTACTAGAGCTCATTATCCTACAAAAGATTTATACAAATTAATACATATGAATTTGAAACATGAAAAAATTTAAGTGAAAGTGTAGATATGTTGCGACTCTACCGGGGGTCCAAGGGGGCGCTGCCCCCTGGCGGGGTTCAACCTGACCGGTCAGGTCGAGAGGTCAAGGGGCAGCGCCCCTCGGTACCGAGTTCCAATACCGAGCAGTACTGAGTTCCAATATCGCTCGGTACCTAGTAGTACCGAGCAATACCCAGCGGTACCGAGCAATACAGAGTTACAATACCGAGCGATACCGAGTTCCAATACCGAGCAATACCGAGTTCCAATACCGAGCAGTACTGAGTTCTAATACCGCTCGGTACCGAGTAGTACCGAGCAATACCGAGCGGTACCGAGCAATACCGAGTTACAATATCGAGTGATACCGAGTTCCAATACCGAGCGGTACCAAGTTTCGATACCGAGCCTATGATTAAGAAAACGAAGAACGACGAAGAAAACGAACCTTCATTTCTCACGTCGCCTTCACTGTTCGCGTTGTCGAGTCGCTCCGTCGACTAAGGATGATCCTATCGACTTTAATGCTCGCGTCGTTAAGCCTCTTTGTCGATAAAGGATGATCCTGTTTGCTTCTATGCTCGCATCATCGAGCCTCTCCTTCAACTATAACGAAGAAGATGAACACTTGTGTGGAAACGAAAAACCTAGCTCTTTGAAATGTTTCAGCCGCATAAATGAATATGGATATTGAGCGGAAACGGTGGAAAACCGAAAAGAATAGGGTAAATTGCGGCTCCGTGTTTTTTTTAATAGGACAAGCGTATCCGATATGCGTGTCCAGTCAAATTTAAAGAATATTTTAATTGGACACGGCAAAGCTGTATCCGACACGTATCCGTGCCGTATCTGAGGCGTATCCGTATCCGACACGTGTCCGATACAGCACGCCTCGTAAATAGGAGTATCCATGCAACATAGGTCGAGGATTACTTAGAAGCCACACACCATCGCCACCTCCGTCTCAAAAAACTTTGAAGTATTATTCTCATCTTTATGTTGGTGATGAATATTTATGAAAAAAGAATATGAATGAAACAAATGAAGAAGCAAATTGCGAGTCCATAGGATGAGGTAAGGGACATACCAAATTGTTATGATGACAACTTAAATAAAGCCCCCCTTAGTGTTGACATTGCAGATGGTTTTTGAGTTGTTGCCAACTATTTTGGCTTTCTTTAGGAATTAAATGTGGATGAGTAGAGAACTAAGAAAGAAGGAACTTTGAGTTGAACTTAATATTATATAATACATTTATGCAATTCCTATATTTTATTATTTTTTATTATTATAATATTTGGATTTAAATTTTATTTCAAGCAATTCATTATTTACTATTGATCCATATACTAAGAAACGTGCGAAAAAGAGGCGAAATCAACGACTCAAGTGACGGTCGGCGGGCGCAACATGTCATTTAAGTGCTCAAACGACCTCTAATCGCCAAACAGATTGTGCCGTTGTGATTGAAATGTCGAATTTACCTAAGGGGGAGCCCTCGCAGTCGAATTGAGCGAGAACGGTTGAAATCGGTGATTGACCCTCGAAAACACTATGCGATACTACCCAAACGATGTACAATCGCAAAACAGGCTTCGCCATTGTGTTGGAACTCCGTGTCACTTAAAAAGTTAAAATTGATTGTAATTTTTGCCCAATGAAATTCTCACGGGAAAATTGGCACCGATCTATAGGCGACAACTCGTGTATTTCAAGGAAAAGTGCACGAATCGAGATAAAATTCCTCTATTTTATTTTTGGTTGTTTAATAATAATAATAATAATAATAATAATTAATAATTAAATTCAATTTTAAAAAATGCACCCGTACCTTTGTTCGGCGCTTCTGCTGCCTGTCCTCTTCCCACATTCATACGGTCCTTCTCTCGTCTCTCTTTGTTAAAATGAGAAAAAAAGAAACTTTTTCGTTTTTGTTCTTCCACACAAAACTCCTACACAAGTAGTTGAACTCCTCACGCTCATAAGCTATTGTCCCGATCTCCTCTTCTTCGTCTGATCACCCTTATGGTGAAAGACACCGCAGAACTTCACACCTCCCATCCCGACCCAGTTCACGGCTGTAGCTAACGCCTTTCCCAGCTTTCGATTTCCCCCTTTGACTTGAACTCAAGAGCTTGGCGATCTCAAAGTAATCTTTGTCTATTCTTCCTGATTCCTCCTTCCTCTACCCGACGCTAGTCGCACCCTGCCCGATCCCTCCATTGTATCAGTCTCTTGTACGCAAGCAACCAGTCGTCCCAAGCTACCCCACCTAGAACCCATCTTCCTTCTCTATCGTTCCCGACCAACTATCGTTCAAGCCCCATCCAACTTAGTCAAAGCTCCTTGCACTTCCTCCGATCCCATTTGACTCAGCTTCTTACCTCAAACTAACCACAGTCCGATCTCACGAGCCCCGATCGTCTGCGACCGACCCTCAAATCCTTCGATCGAGCATGTTGCACTAAAGTCTACCTCTGACCACACGTCAAAGCCCAGTCGCCCAATTCCTATAAGCCCAACGTCCATAGCTCGACCTCCGTTTCCTTAGAGCCGATCAACTAAATCAGCATGACTTCACTCCTGCAGTCGTGTTGATCTACCGTGAAGTCCTCCCAAAACAAAATCCATTTCCCTATTTGATGTATAGCTGACGTTGTTCGTGTATTTTCTCCTGCAATTCGCTCGACTCGATCGCCTTCTTGTTCGGTTAATAAAAAGGAAGGCTACAGGGAGCCTTCGGCCGGTTCTCGTACACGATCCTTCTCCCCAACCCGTCGATCCCCTTCTTCGACTCTTGCTTCACGATCCGACCTCCTTAATCGCCCGATCCTCCTTAATTAGCCCTTCCTCACACCTGATCTAGCCTCACTCGAGCCACAGACCGACTCATCAACAACGGCCGAGCTTGCTCCCTACAACCACATATTGCAATACCATCTCCTCACAACGAACAATCCCGAGCTCCAATCCCTCGTCTTCCTGCACCTCTACTCAATAGATCCTCACTCAATCCCTGCCGAACTTCCCATATACGAGCAAGCCAATCCCCTGCCCGATCTCCCATGTCGATCGGCCTCCTTTACCAAACCGATCTTCTTCCTAACTGAATCCCGCTCAACCCTGTGCCGACCTCACCTAGCCGGTCAACTCTCGCGGGCCTTCTGCCACCGAACTCCACAGACATCCCAATACGGAGCCTGACCTTCCTCTCCCTATCCTTCCTCTCAATTACTTGTTCCTCACAGCCAAACCGAGCCCCCTCTTTTCCCAGCTTCTATCATGTGAATACCCAAGAAGTCCATCTTCACTCTATCCACGGTAGTTGATAGTCGACTATCCCCCCCTTTGTTTCTCATAAAGAAATTGATCTTTCAATTGATGTGTGACCCCTGCTCTTATCCACACACCAACACCAAAAAAAATACCTCTTCTTCTTCTTGCTCATTCCACTAACATTTTATTACAATCTCTTCCAAGTTTCACCTAAATAGCCACCACCATCATCCTCTCTCTCTCCCTTTCAATATCACCATTATTAATAATTATAATTATCATTATTATTAAAACAAAAGGGAAAGAAAAAAATAAAAATAAAGAAGAAAATAGAGATTCAAAAATAAAGAAAGAGAAAAGAAAATCATGTGCATGTTAGCCATTGCCTCGACACCGACATCGTCACCATCGATTCCACTTATGCAAGGTATAAATGTCGCTAAACTCAAATCCCAAATCCCTTTTTTGGCGCTTGCAGTGTGGCGAGCAACCACCTATGCGCATTTTTCTTAGCGCGGTGGGATGAAACTCGTTGCGATGCTTGCAGTAGGGTGGGTAAGCCTTGTGCACGTTTTTCTTAGCGTGACGGGGTAAAAGTTAAGTACCTGTATATGAGCTTCTATGCCTGTGAAGAAAAACTACAAAATTTTATATAGGTTTCCCTAAAGACCAATGCTCACCTTGGCGTGGTGAGATTAAAGACCATGATCACATTGTCGCCCGACACCGACCATGCACGTCTTCCTTTGACGTGGTGGGTAAGCTAAGATTCTCAAAAAATTTCCTAAATGAGGGAGACATCGGGGGGTTGCTGAAATTCAAATTGATAGGGGATAGAACTTGTACAAAAATATAAGAGACTTAAAAAAAAAAACTACATGAATGGAACCTAATATCTAAAACAAAAAATCTATAATTCATAAAATAACACAAATTGAATATTAATATGCAAGCAGGGACAAGTGGTGAACAATGAAACTCAGCTAATGCTCGTGTTAACCAACCTATGAATATGATGAGTCAATATCAGTTTTTTTTTTATTTTTTATTTTATTTTATGAGTCAATATAAGTTGATTTGCAAAATGAACTCATTAATTCCCTACAAACATCGACAATTGACATACGAAGATGGTGGTAATCCACCTACAAAATATGTTTGAGGAAGTTGTAAGGAACACGACTTGCTTATAGTAACTCCAACTAGTTTGCAAACAACATCATTAATCTGTCTCCAAGTGATAACAAGAAATGGTGGAGGATCCGTTATATATACATGATGGTTTTTCCTACAAACTTATGACTCGTATGTTTTGCTTGCAAGTGGGGGACATAAACTTATGAAGTAAACAACACTCCATCTACAAGAAACATTAGAAAAGTTGCAATGAATGCAAACACCTATGATACTAGAAGACTTGTGATGTACACAATGTTTCATCTACATGCAACAGTAGATGAATCATCATTTACACCACAGCTTGCTCACAGTCAATGCTAGTTAACTTGCAGATGAACACATTGGCTCGCAAACAATAGCACTGGCAACCATCCTACAAACATATTAAAGAAGACTAAAATGAATGCGACAATATGTTCATGGGAGACATGTAACAAATGTAACCTCTCAGCGATCAACATTAATTTGCAAACGAACACACCAAATTTCCTGCAAGCAGTGATAGTTGATATGCTATAGGTAGGATGGGTCCTCCATGAATATAGATGCACACACAACATACTATCTACAAGCAAGGACTAATAACCTGCAATGAATACGAGCACCTACAAGCCACTATAAGAGACTCATGTACACACAACATGCTATCTAAAAGCGAGGACCAATAACTTGCAGCGAATACGAGCTCTTAAAACTGTTGTAGAAGACCTGTCATGTCTATAACATTGCTATCTATGTGCATATATAAAAGAGATGTAGTAAATGCAAACACTTGTAGATGACACTAGAAGATTTGCATTCAATGCAACAATCCCGTAGGCACGAGTAAGGAGATTGCAGCGAGCACAACACACTATCCGCAGGCAAAAGTGACAAGCCTGTGATGAATGCAAGCATCTACATGCCATTGTAGGAGATTCATCACGTACACAACGGTATACCCACGAGCTAAACTGGTGATTTCTGGATGTCTGCTAACAACCTATATATAAGTTTAATAAAGCTCGTATACCACGATAGCTTGTCTGCATGAAGCAATAAGTGGCCCGTAGCACAATGCTACAACTCACATGTACGTAGAAGCAGAGAGTTTGTAATGAAGACTGCGGATTGCCGATAGACATAAATAATAAACTGCTAATGCCAGGTCGTCGTGCTTAATATATTAGCTCATTTATAACTGTAAGGTGGAAGACTCTTGATGCATGGTACAATGCGTTTACAGGTAGAGATTTACTCCTACTAACTAAATAGAGAAAATAACAATATGCAGAAAATGAAATTAGCTAAAAAATGCCACCGGATCCGCAATATTCGTACGAGTGGACAAAAGTCGTTTACAAGCACATAAATGAAAACTTGTGCATTTTTCAAATGATCATCATTTGCACAATTAAGCATATTCGAATATTGAAAAAACTCCCCAATGCTTTGAAATGCGCACTAATGCATTCACATCATGCATATACACGTTGCAAAATGCAAAACACATCATGCAAGCATGTTATCCAACATATAAAATACACCGTATAGTGGCAGCGCACTACGTTGACTTGTAAATACATCATGCACTACTTGAAAGTGCCGAATAGTCATGCAAATGTATTATGCATGCAAACAGGCAATGTATGGATGCATTATACATACATATTGTATAAATACACTATACACTATGTTAGTGCAATAGGTCACTACACTGCATATCAACATATTATATAAGATGCGATGCTAATACATCATACACTATGTTCATGCATTAAGCTACTACATAACATATCAATATATCATGAAAGCACAATTAAGTATAATGCAAATGAAAAATGCCAACATACATGAATATATATATATATATATATGAGTACATACGTGAACATGTCAGTATGTAGGTGAATATATAGCCGTATATGCGAACACATAGTTATGTCATATATATCCCTTGCATTGCATGCAAATAGTCACCATACAAATGCATCATGTAAAATATATTTAAAAGCGTATATCTGCATGAGCCCCGACGAGCATGATGTATGCACATCTGAGGATGCTGTTGTTAAGAATGATTATAATTTCTAGCCTTACCCTCTGTTGGCAAGTAGGCAGAGTCGACATGGCCTGAATCATGTTGGTACAACTTCTTTAAGTACATGGTGGTGAATATCTAATTTTAGATGTTAAATTTTAAATACCTAAACATGCTGGTACTATATGTTCGATGTTTTGTATCAATTTGATGACTATCCTTAATTGAAAGTTCTCTTCGTTATTGGGAGGAATAGTTAATTATAGGGATGTGCGCCTATTGGAAACCTGAACTCAAATCATAAAGTCCTCGCAAAATGAGGGTGAAATCTTTGGGTAATGTCTTGTTCAAAACTCAATATGCTTTCTGAAAATTTGCCTCAGAACATACATGGTAAAACTCTCCTCGATGACTCAAAAAAAAAGAAGGGTCAAGGAGAGGCCGAGGCACAAATTTTCAAAGCCCGCATATTTTTGGCGACTCTGCTGGGGATGGTTTCTCTAGCCATGTTTGGCTAGTCATATGTATGCTATAGTTAGAGGTTTCAATTACTAACATGACCCGAAACCTAACCCAAACCCGACCCGGAAAATCCAGGTTAGGGTCTACCCGTGAAAAAAACAGGTTGGGTTTAGGTCTAATTTATGGACTCGTTTACATTTCGGGTTAGGTTCGGGTCAATCTTGACAACCCGCTAGCTACGTGACTGACCAACACCCCCATCTTATTAATTGGATGCCCATTTTGAAATTAATAGGAAAGCTTGTCTGCAAGAAGCAACAAGCGGCTTGTAGCGCAATGCTAAGACTCACATACATGCTGAAACAAGGAATTTGTAGTGAAGACCGTGGATTACTGATAGAAAGAAATTGGAAAATGCTAACACGAGGTCGTTATGATGAATATATTAGCTCACTTATAAATGAAAGGTGGAAAGACTCCTGATGTAATGTACAAAGCGTTTGTAGGCAGAGAGTACTACAAGGTAAATTCGGAGAAAATAACAATATGCAGCAGATGAAATGAGCTAAACAACGCCACCGGATCCACAACATTCCTAAAAGCGGACCTACGACATTTACAGGCACATAAATGAAAACTTCTGCATTTTTCAAATGATAATCATCTGCTCAATAAAGCATATTCGAATATTGCAAAAACACCACATACATTGTAATGCACACTGATACATTCACATAATGCATATGTATATTGCAAAATACAAAACACATCATATAAGCATATTATCCAACATATAAAATACACTGTGTAGCGGCAGTGCGCTATGCCTACTTGCAAATTCACCATGCACTAAATGAAAGTGCAAAATTATCATGCAAATATATTATGCATGCAATAAGCCAATGTATGGATGCATTATACCTACATATTATACAAATACACTATATGCTATGTTAATATAGTAGGCCACTACCTATGATGCACCGACACTTCTCCTCAAAGAGGCGTGCAGTGTCCGCCACCGTATCTGACACGACACTCCTCCAACACTCCTTCGACACGTGTCAGACACACTAAAAACGTGTCCGATTAAAAAATATTAAATACAAATTGGACACGCGCGCGTGTCCGACACGCGTATCTTAAATATTTTATGAATTTTTTAAATATAATTTCTTGTATTTGGCGGGATTTAAACTAAAGTTCTTATTTTCTATCCACAACACCAAATGAACGTCTGCACTTAATACCCAATCATCGAATATTCTCATTTTCATTTTTTTTTGGCAGTGAAGGTATTTTCATCTCCTCTCTCGGACTGATAATCAACATCGACGCCTGACTCTCAACATCCTAATACTAATCATTTTAAGCACAAATTTTAGTTAAATGACTTATTATTTTCAATTTATTTTTAAAATTATATTTATTTAATTTTTATACACTATTTTTTAAATATAAAAATTATAATACCGTGTCCAACTGGTGTCTGTGTCCTATATTTTCAATAACTGACATGTCCCGTATCCGTGTCGTGTCGTATCCGTGTCGCCGTGTCTGTGTCTATGCATCATAGGCCACTACATTACATATCAACATATCATGCAAGATGCGATGCAAATACATCATACACTATGTTCATGCATTAAGCTACTATACAATGTATAAACATATCATGAAAACATAATTAAGCATTATGCAAATGCAAAATGTTAACATACATCATACATATAAATATACAAGTACATACATGAACATGTCAGCATGCAAGTGAATATATGAGTGTATACGCGAACACATAATTATGTCATATATACCCCTGCATTATATGCAAATAGCCACTATACAAATGCATGATGCAAAATACATTTAAAAGTGTATACCCGCATGGGACTTGACAAGCGTGACATATGCACACACGTGACGTTTGAAGATGCTGCGCGGGTTAAGAAATGAACTTAAGTTCAAGCCTGATCCTCTGTCGGCAAATAGGTAGAGTGGACACGGCTTGAATCATCGAACAAATACACTATCATAACGTCGTCCGAAGTATTTTATTTTATACATTCATATTAGGCCTTCAAGGTCTCTTACAAAAAAAATTTACATATCAAAATGAATATCTTGGGTTTCGATATTCGAACAATAATTTCACTAATTAGGAGCTTGACCCGATCCTTTGTTTACAAGTAAACGAAGTCGATAAGGTTCAATTAATGATATGATCATATCCATAAATATCCCTATGATAGCCGCATTGATATAAAATCTCAACTGGTGGGGACCCTAAATATTCAAAATGCTTCTAAATTCTCACAAAATACATTCAATTGACTTTAACGTATTCATGAACGATATTAATGTTTAAAATTAAAATAAAACGCTAAAACACTTAATGTAAAATACCCATCTACTCTCTGCTACAGTTTGCTGAGGTGGGTAAGTTTGAAGCTCACAAGGAGCAAATGTCTAGTAGAGAATATCACTAAGATTCATTCTCAAATCATCTTTTTCCAGTAAGGACGTGCCATGTGTGCTATAACTGGTGTCTTCATCGCAAAAGGACACCACATGTAAATGATTATGAGCGGGACCCTTTGACCGGGTGGTTTTGCTGCTAAATGACACCATTAAATTGCGGTCTTGGTCAGAGCCCATATATTCCCCAACGGTGCTAAATTTTTGAGTAATGAATTGATTGGGTCATTACCCATAGGGCACAAAATCCTCTGTTAGCTAAGGTAGACTCAAATTTGTCTATAAGGCACCCTTAGACGAAGCAACCCATGGTTGCCGACAATGATCCTTCAGTCAGGCTAGGTTGACTACCTTATCTGATTAGATGGCTTGAGATGATGGAATCATGAGATTTTGATCGGGTCTATCATCATTTGCCCCACCATGCTCTTTAAGTGCAATTTTAAACATTAAATTTTAAATACCTAAACATGCTGCTACTATACACTGGATACTACGCATCTATTTGATGACTAGCCATAATCAAATCTTCTCTCTCGTTATCGGGAGGGGTAATTAACTATAGAGGCTTGTGCCTACAGAAAAAATGCACTCAGATCATAAAGTCCTCACAAAATGAGGTCAAATCTCTAGTTAATGTCTTATTCAAAGCTCAATCCGCCTTTTAAAAATTTTCCTTGGAACATACTCTTAAAACTCTTCTCGACGACTCGAAAAAAGAAAGGGGCTACAGAGAGGCCGGGGCGTCTATTTTCGGAGCCCACACTTACCATTTTATGTCTTGTGTAATTGTTTATTTCATATGTCTGGTATGTTACTTCATAGGTCAATAGAAAGTTAACATATCATTCTTTAACATATTATTTGGGTATTATACAAAAACACTTTAAACCTTTATTTCATTTTACGAAATTTTTTAATTTTGAGGCATAGCCTCAAAATATCTTGAGGCTTGCGCCTCATCTCGCGAATGACAAACGCCTCAATACCCAATTGTGCAATTTTAAATCTTCATAGCCATCACAATGAACAAATCTATTTCATTAACATCAGTGTTCTCATTGGCAAGACCTATTTAAAATTACTAGTTCCTACACTTATAGTCAAATTCTTGGTGGAATTTTATAAGCATACTTGGACTTCTGAGCTGACATTTTCATTTTGTTGAAGCTTCATGGTTACAGCTATGTATAAACTTTTTGAATTTTACAATCGAATTACTCTTGTGCTGTATTTCGCATATTGTTGATGGAAATGACAAGGCCATCGTTGTTATGGCTTCTATTTACATTATGCGTCTGTTTGACTTTGTATTTTGAATGTAATATAAAGTAGATGCATGCAAAATGAATGCAATTAACTGGGCTGCATTTTCTTCAAATTTGTGAAGGAAATTAACTATGAAATAAAATAATTCTTCTTTGCTAAAATAACTTCAAATCAAGCACTAAAAATTAACTTTGCATGCAAGTACTTTACTGTTTTTCACTGAATTTAGTAAAAAATGAGTGCATCATTTATGCTTTTTATTACGTTGAAGATCACGTTCCATGAATATGACAAGCTTATTTCTTCTTATCAACAGTGGGGCTTATTTGACAGGCAATTTGGCAGAACAGACTCTCAAGATCCTGACCCCGAAGGCAGGATTCCTCAATGGGACAAAGCGTCTGTTCAGGAAATGAAAAGAAAATTCTCTAGCATTGGCTTTGGACCACGTCAGGTGCTCCTCACACCCTTTTGATGCAGTGCAACTCTATCGTAATCTTTAGTTATGACTCTATTTTAATTAATCGTGTGACTGTTTTTATTTGTTTTTAAGTTAATTCTTATTGGTTTGAATGCCTTTGTTATTTTTTATTTAATGAAAAGTGAAGCCCACATAGTGTTGAATAGGCGTGCAAAAAAAAGAAAAAGAAAAATTCTAACAACCCAAGTAGTTTTTTTTCCCATTAAAATAAGTAGCGTGTGATAGAAAAAGTTGGACTAAACTAATAAAAACACTGTTCTTAACCAATTATTTTTTATCATTTTCAGAACACTGTTATTAACAAGAGATTATACGTACGAATAATTTTCTTTTGATTTTAAAGTTCTCACCAACACTAGTTCCCCTGAATGATAAGATTGCTTCACATCACTAGTGACAAATAAAACATCAATCTATTAGATATCTTAAGAAACTTTATAAGCATGCAAGGCTCAATTTATCAAGTAACCTAGAGAACAAGCACCATCCATATCACAATGTTTTCTATCATTCAAGCAAGATGATAAAAACAATAGGGTAAATCAAGTAAATTAGTGGTGCAGGAAAAAAAAAGATAAAGAAATCCAAACCACTGTTATTATGGTTTGACACCAACACTTGCATCTATGCCTCAAGGTCTTCTCATGATTTCCATTAATCTCTCCTTTAGCGACCATAAGGCAAAGAAGTTTCTCTCCTTCAAGGGTAATGTAGAAATCTTACACCTCATCTTCTATCCCAAATTTGAATACCATTACTCTAACCCATCGCCTAGTCTAATCAAGTTTTTAAGATATTTAGAGATCTAAGAACTTTAAAGAATTCAAAGTGCTCTTAAAATAGCGACATCATCAAACTATGAGGACTATTAGGTATATAAAGGAGGAAGGAAACAAATAGTGCACTCTCTCACAAAAGAACTCTCTATATAGAGTTTGCTGAAGTAGGAACAATAAGTTTTCGCCAAGAATCCTCTCCGCTCTATTCTCCATAGCCAATATACTATCTCTTATGTTTAGGGTATGAGAAAAATCAATTTATATGAATTTGTCAAAATTCCTAAATATGTGCAATTAAATAGAGCATTAATCGATTAAATTATATGATCTATATCATATAATGCGACCTATTCAATACTAATCTAATCATCTTATTGATTCAACTTTTTAATTAGATCAATTAAAGAGAATCCATATTGCACAATGAAACTCTAATTCATCATAAACGATTAGCCATACTTACCAATTTGTGTTGATTTCATTTTTTATTTATTTTACTCGTATGTGTGTGTTGTATTAAAATGCATAACCATGAAAAAAATTATTTTACTAAAGTTGAAGTTCTTATCTTGAAATATTCCTTGCTAGCTTGGATTGCGTTACTGGTAATCTACCTTGAATTGCTCTGATCATAGGCTAGCTCGATTGGCTTGTATCTTGTGTTTCATTTGAGTCATGTGTTTTCTTTGAGTGTCCCTAACACTAACATTTCTCTTTTTTATTTGCACCTAAAATGTTAGTACACATACTTGCACAATTTTTTTTACTAATAATCATTAGCTCAAACCAAATTATATTTGTGATCATTACAACATTTAAAACCAATTTATGCTCATATGGGATTAACGATTTCTTGTTTGCTGACGACAAATATACTTTAATTGTATATAAAAAAATTTGGAGTTTTCCTAACTCCCTTGAATTTGTACTTCTTAAAAATACTTTTTGTTAATATGCATTGCATGCGAATGTTAAAAGACATGTAATAAGCTCAGAGATCAAAATAGACATAACAACTAATATTTAAATATTTAGCTCAACCCAACTTATAAACATAATTGAATGAAAAACATTAAACAGAGGACAAACACGAAACTTCAAACAAAGAAATACAAAAGTAATGTAGAACTGCAACTACGCTACTACTCCCCCTTCTAAGATATTAAAAAAAAAAAAAAAACCATAACAAAGATACAAGTAATACAAGAAAAATAAACACGCATGCATCTGAGTGGCCTTAATCAAGTTTTGGAGAACGACATATGCAATATTTTTGTTGGACTAATTGTCCAAGGAACTGTGCTTTACCCCCATAACATTGTTGCTTCTATGGTCGCCATACTCCTATTATTGTTATTGTAGGGTTAATCTCTTATTCCCTTGCTCAAAATGGTTATCAATATTAAACTCTAATAAGAGAAGTGGTTAGTCCAAGCATCTTGAGAATAATTACATGAAGGTTATGCCCAAGGTGCTTGAGGTTGGAGGTGGTGGAGTGTCCAAGCATCATGGGAATACTTGTCGGAAGAGTATGCTCGAGGATCTAGGGGTGGAGGTGGTGGAGCCATCACCATTGTTAAACTTGATGACATGTTTATTGGTGTTAAAGAGTGCCACGATCCGGCCCTGAAACTTGAATTGGTGAGACGGGAATAGATGGTCGGACAACTTCTTTAAAATTTTATTTGCTAAAATTATCACTCATAAGTTGAAAGAGCCACTAAAAACTTCTAAATAAAAAAATTACAATTATTACCTTTCCCTTAGAGCATCTCGCCTATAATATACTTTCTCTCCTCTTCTATTCATTTTAAGTTAATCAAATTATACTTGTAAATATTTTTTAATGAACAGGGTCATTCATAAAATAACTTAGTGAGTAAATCATGTTTCTAGATTATAGTAACACAAGACATTGAGAATAATATGCATGCTTAATTTCAAAACATACGATAACTCTAATTAAACATGTTTATCCAAGATTTTTCCATTTTTGATTAATGGAAAATACTCAGATTGGATTGAAGGAAGGAATGGATTTAGACAGGGATATCTGTTGTCTCCTTCTTTATTCATTTTGTGTTCCCAACTTTTATCTAGTACTTTTTTTTCTCAAAGGAAGGAACATCGGGATTAAAATTGCTCCTAAGGCTCAAAAAACTTCTCATCTTTTATATGCTGATGATATCCTTATTTTTTCGGAAGCCAAATTTAGGAGAGTTAAGAAAGTGAAAGGGGTCATCAATAACTATTGCAAGTGGTATGGTCAGAACATTAATTTGTAGAAATCCTCTATCTATTTTGGCAAGTCGGTGGGCAGGAAGAGGAAGAAATGTATTTTCAAGTTGTTGGGTTTCAAGGTGGTTAAGGAGATGAATTATCTTGGGGTGAAGATCTCTTTAAGGAGGCTTGTGGTTTCTGATTTTTATTATCTGATGGAGAAGGTCTTGAATAGATTGAATGTGGGGAAACAAATTTATTTCTTTGGCACGGAAGCTTGTTCTTGTCAAAGCTGCTTTTTTGTCTCTTCCCATATTTCTTTTATTTCACTCTTTAGTTCCAATGGGTTTTTTATGTGAATTTGATAAATTGTGTAGAAACTTTATTTGGCATAAACAAGATGGTAATAAAGGCCTTCATTATATTGCTTGAGACATATTGTGTAAGCCAAAAAATAGGGGAGGTTGTGGATTAGTTTCTGCTAGAGCGTTAGTTGGGCCATTGCGTGCCAAGTTTGCTTTTCCAGCCAGAATTCTCTTCTCAATAGGAATCTAATTGTAAAATATGGAAAAAATTTATAGGGTTACAAAGTTAGAAGAGGATGTTCTTCAACATGGAAAATTATGCTTAATGGTGCAAAGTATCTACGTCCTATTGTAAGGTGGAAGGTTTCAAATGGAAATTCTATTAATATCCTTATGGATGTGTGGATTCCTAATAGAAGCTTGGAGAGATGGCTTACATTTATTGGAAGTGTGGGAGAGGTTGGGTTTTATCTTGATAACTTTATTTCAGATGGTGGTTGGAATGAGGTGCGGCTTGACCAAGTTTTTTGCAAAGAATTGTGTGATCTTATCAAGAAGATACATATTTATTCAGATTTGGAACAAGACCACATAGTGCTGAAGATGAAAGCATCTAGGAGAACGATTACTTCTCTGGCAACTGAAGCTTCGAATGAAGATGATGAGGAAGTTAATTACTGGAAATAGATTAAGAGACTGATGTTGTTAACGCGTGTAGAACTTTTCTAGTGGTGTTTGTTTAATTATGTCATTCCCACTAATGATTTCTTAATATATAGACGGCTTTTGAACTATAATGGCTGTCCAAGAGGCTATTTGTTTATTGAAAATGTGGATCACATAGCTGTTGGTTATTCTAAACTTAGTCAAGTGATACAGTATTTGAATAAATGGGGTTTCAGTGTGCCAGCTTTCTACTCTTTTGCGAATTGCTGTGTACAGTTGGAGCAGCTTTCTATTTCTAATCCTTTTATTGCAAACTTTTATTGTACACTGGCTATTATTTCATGGAAAAGTAGGAATAAACTAAAGCATGGCGAAGGTGAAGATAATTCGATTTTCATTATTGCTAACATTATTTCTATTGCTTCTTCTTCATTCCTGAATTCGAAAAACTGGGGTGCTAATCTAGTTTCTTAACTGTTTTTTAATTCTTGGCATCCTCCTCCCCCTGATTGGATTAAAATAAACAGTGATGCATCTTTGTTAAAATCTAATAAAACTGGCATTGGCGATGTGCTCAGAGACTAAGGGCATATTTTTACTTGCTTTTGGCTTTAGTTGCTTACATTGGGATATTGCTCAGTTGAAGATGATGGCTATCATAGCTTTAAAAAGAGTAATAAAGGATTGGATGTTTGAAACAAGAGGAATAATTATTGAAAGGGATAATTATAATATTATCAAGCTTCTTCAAAGGTCTTTTGATAAGGCTAATCGAATTTCTCTTCAAGTGGCGGATGAGGGCTTCTCTTTTTTAAAGGAGTTCAATCAAGTATTGTTTCATTTTTCTAATCGTAATTGTAATAAGTTAGTTGATTTATGCGCTAACTATGCTATTTTTAGTGATTTCCTTTGGGATGATGTTAGTAGTAATAATATTCCTCCTTTGCTTATTTCTTTGTTAAAAGAGGAATGTGATAGTTTAGCTATCAGTTAGTAGTTTGTAATAGTTTCTTTTTTATTAATGCATGCTGGATTTCTTTAAAAAAAAGTATATTGTACACGACACATTTGCATGTTAGTGTGATGTGCTATTACAGTTGAATGAAATATTTGAATGATGTATTTTGCCCGTTGCAATGCACGTGGGGGAGCATTTTAAGGTGTTTGACATTAGTTAGCTGTGTGAATGATTGTCATTTGAGTGTGTACAATGTTCTATTCAGAAGCCTGTAGACGCCTTCTGTCTGCTTTTACAAGTGTTGTGGATCAAGTGACGTTGTGCAGCATCGCATTGAATTTCATTTGTAGTGCATTGACAATGCAGTTTGGCTCATTCATCTTCAGCATGTTGTCATCTTCATCAACTTTCAACTTGCAGGATTGTGGTTCTGCTCGCAAATACACTATGCGATGCATTAGGAGCCTTCTACCCGTCTCTTGCAAGTAAGCTGGCTTTTTTGATGTGATAGCATGGCATCACAAATTTACTGCCTCATCTTATCAGTGGCCCACAATTTTACTACTAATTCCTAAATTTTGCTTACAGGTGAATATCATCATTGCGTTACGAATCATTTGTTTCTTTATGTAGGTAGACTATCGTACACTGACGAATCTCGTGTCGTTGTTCATAGATGACATGTTATGTGTATGATGAGTCTCCTGCATCAGTTCGTAGGTGCTTTCATTTGCTACATGTCATTAGCTTTTGCTTGCATAGGGGTCGGTGTATTTAACTGCCATTGCATGGTCGTTGACTATGTGGGGGGGGGGGGGGGGGGGGGGGGGGTGGATCAAGCATATACTGTACATTGTTCGTCATCACCGGTAGATGCACTACTATATGCTTGATGAGTCTCCTACATTTGCTTGCAGATGCTCATATTCATTGTATGCTGCACTATATGCATTTGCAAGAAGTTTCATTGTCAACAGATGAGTTTGTGTA
Organism: Dendrobium nobile; assembly: GCA_022539455.1. Lineage (NCBI taxonomy): Eukaryota > Viridiplantae > Streptophyta > Magnoliopsida > Asparagales > Orchidaceae > Dendrobium > Dendrobium nobile. The sequence goes on along the minus strand of CM039736.1, from coordinate 25,579,305 downwards.
TTCATCTACACATTAATGCTGACTGCTAGGTGAGCTGCATTCGCTACTGGTTTCCTTCATGTACATCAGTTGGCAAACTACCATGTTCTTTGTGTGTTGACTTTCGATGCTCATGAGGAATCAGTATGTATGTTTGTATGTTGATTGATGTGTTCATAAAAAGGCATTCTATGCTTGTTTGCAAGAGATGACTTTCCGTGCTTATAAATGACTGTCATGTTGATAATGTCTGAAAATCTCCCACTATGAGTCCCTTGCTTGTTCGTTGATTTTCATTTGGATGAAAATGATCACTAGTTTGCATTTGCATTTTCAGTGTAGTCATGCATTTATTAGTTCAAGATTCAGTTCCCTGCTCATTATTTTAAGTTATGTTCGTTGTAGTTAAGTTTAATTCAAGTCTCTTGTAGTTGTTCAAGTTCTTTGTCATTTTGTTCAAATCAGGTTTCCTCTACTCTGAATTTCGACGGTCTTCCTATTTCTCCATCGTTTACTAGAAATTTCGGGAGCTGGGCCTTCCCTACCATGCTACGAGAGCCTGTAGGGTAGGTATCAGGTGACACCACGACTGTGATTTTTAATCCCACAATGCTACGAGACCGTGTAGGGGTTATTGAGGTTTCTGTCTGAAAGTACATAGTTTTTTCCTTACAAGCACGCAAAGGCCTACTTGGCTCACCGCAAGCGTTGCATCGGGTTCCCATCTACCATGCTAAGAGAGCGTGTAGGGTGATCCCCTAATGCGCCACGATGTCGACGTCGAGGCAAAATGCACAAAATAATCTCTCTTTCCCCTTTTTTTAACTCTTTCTCCTGTCTTTTTTTAATCCTTTCTTTTTTTTGATTTTCTTCTTTTTTTTGTCTCTTTTCTCTCTTTTAACTAATAAATTTTTTAATAATTACAAATTATTATATTAACAATAATAGTGAAAGGAAGAGAGATGGTGGTTGTAGTATGTTGTTTGGTGAGATGTGAATAATTGTGGGCTATTTGGTGTGGGTTGATTTTTATTGGGGATTTGCAGTTGAGTTGGAGGAATTGGGCTTTTGGGCTGAGTGTATTTTAGAGTTGAGCAATTTTGATTTGTTACTATAGTGGAGGAACAAAGGGGAAGGGAGGTTGTTGGGTTTGTATAAAGTATGACACAGTGAGGAAGAAGGTACTCGGCTGTGGGGAAGGACCGAATCGAGCAGTTGCGGGGACTAGGTGGTTTTGAAGCTTGAGCGTGAGGACGAAGGCACTCGGGATTTTGAGTGTGGAAGCCAGAGAAAAAATGAAGGGTGTTCATCTCATTTTAACAAATAGTGTAGAGTTGCGATCGAGCCTGGGCTACGAGATTTACGAGAGGAGACAAGGTATATAGTTCGACAGAGGCTTCAGTGAGATTTGCTGGGATTTCAGCAGGATTTTTTGAATTTTTTGACATATATGAGGTTAGCAGATTTTTATTTTATTTTAATAATAATAATAATAATAATAATAATTATTATTATTATTATTTTATTATTATTATCATTAAACAAAAGAGCTCCAAATGTTGGTTTTTCCTTGATTTGTGCACATTCTCTCGAAATTCTTGCGTCATCGCCTTGAAACTCACACCAATTTGAATGCGTGATTTTCATTTGTCAAAATTATAGTTTTTTTTTTGTTATTGTTGTCGTTTCGGATGCAATGACAAAATCTGTTTCGCGCTCGTACGTCGTTTGGGTAACATCGCACGTTAATTTTGGGTGTCGGTCGCCGATTTTGACATTTTTCATCCGATTTTGCTATGAGGGGCTCTCTCTTAGGCGAATTCGATGCTGTAATCGCAACAACGCAGTCCATTTGGCTGTAGAATGAGAATCACCCACGATCCCACGACCCTAATTGCCAACAAACCAATGATCAAACTCAACCGACCGGCTCCCACAAACCACGATCCCCTCGTTCGCTACTCACGGCACAAAATGATCAAACCACTCATTCGCTCTCCCACTCAGAGGATCGGAAGAAATCGCAAGCAAAAAAAAAAACTTGAACTTACATGCTCCATTCTAACTAAGCCAACCAAAAGCTCTAGCCGCCGGCGACTTTGCCTCTGGGTTGCCATCTCCGCTCACTCGAAGCCGCCTACATTCGCGGAACCTCAACCGAAGCCAACCCAATATCCAGGCCCAACCCCGCAGACTCCTGCTCGTCGTTCGACTCTTGCACTCGACGTCGAACTCGTTGGCCGACCCCAACCTCCGCCTGCTCCAGCCTACTCCAGTCATCTGCTCCTCATCCCACCGTACCCTACAAATTTGAATCCCCCTTAGCTAATAGAGGGCTTTATGCCCTATCAATTATATCATATTGATTTATAGCTCAAGAATTTGATGCCACTAAGGAATGTATTGGCTCTGGCCATAATCGGTATTTTGTCGTGCCATTTGACTGCAAAACTACTCAGTTCAGAGGGCCTCGGGTCATGATCGTTTATCCTGCAGTGCCATTTGGCTGCAAAACCGCCGGTCAGAGGATACGTACCACGTCCTTACTAGTAGGAGATTATTTGAGAATGATCATAATGATATTTTCTACTAGGCATTAGCTCTATGTGAGCTGAAGTAAATTTTAATTTATCCACCCCGGCAAACTGTTGCGGAGGGTGGATGGATTTTGTTTGAAGTGATTTGATGAATTAATTTCAATTTTAAATACTTGGATTTTATGAATTTTGAATTTTTTTGGGTATTTGGGTGGAACTTTGAATGTTGTAATCACCCCTTATGTTGAGATCTACACTCAACATGACCATCATCGGCGGGACTGGGGTCATTTGAAAATGCTTTATATTATGTGAGAATTTGGAGGCATTTGAAATGGTTGGAGTTAACCCCTTCGGTTGAGATAAACATTCAACACGGCCATCATTTGGGTGTTTGGGGTCATTTCCATTCATTGAACTTTGTTGACTTTGTCGAGCTGTCGACAGAGAATCGGGTTTTGTAGGCTTTATATCTTTGCTGATGAAATTTTTTTTTTGGAGGCCTTGAAGGTCTTATATGAACATATAAAATAGATATCCCTGTAGACACCCTAATAGCATATATGTTTGATAGTTCGAGCCATGTCGACTCTCATCTATTCATATAGAAGGGTCAGTCTCGAACTATGTTCATTTATTGACCTACGCAGCATCCCTATACATCATGTGTATTTCTACAACACGCTCGTTAGGGCCCATGCAGGTTTTGTGATTGCCCTTACCCCCCTCCTTTCGTGTACCTATATGTATACAAATTATGGTGCATGTGCAGGGGTATTTTGGACATTTGACAGGTCTTCTATGATTGCTTGTAGAAGTTTGCATTTGTTGTAATACTTCAATATTTTTATGTAGAAGGCATGTTGGATGCATGACCACTATTCATCAAGAAACTTGCAAGCCTCAATAATCTTTTCCAACTCAATGTTTAGAACCTAGTTGAACTGAGATTCACTCACTTCATAATGATTTGATATGGCTCTCTCTTCCTAGAACTTGTATAAGAATTAGCGGGCAACTCCTTGATTATGCCATCATCATTTTCTACTATTGGCTTAAATAAAGAATCAATCATTTCAACGTTGGATTACCGTGTCCTTGCTGATGTCATATACGTCAAAGTCAATGATTACTGCCTCGAGCGGACATTATATTGATTGAAGGCACATCGGGTCGTATAGGAGAAACTATTCATATAGATGGATCAGGCTCGAACTATGTTCATTTATTGACCTATGCAACATCCCTATACATCACGTGTATTTCTACAACACGCTCATCGGGGCCCATGCGGGTTTTGTGATTGCCCTTATCCCCCTCCTTTCGTGTACCTATATGTATACAAATTACGGTGCATGTGCAGGGGTATTTTGGACATTTGACAGGTCTTTTATGATGGCTCATAGAAGTTTGCATTTGTCGTAATACTTTAATATTTGTATGTAGAAGGCATGTTAGAAGCACGACCACTATTCATCAAGAAACTTGCAAGCCTCAATAATCTTTTCGAACTCAATGTTCAGAACCTAGTTGAACTGAGATTCACTCACTCCATAATGATTTGATCTGGCTCTCTCTTCCCAGAACTCATATAAGAATTAGTGGGCAACTCCTTGATTATGCAATCATCATCATTTTCTACTGTTAGCTTAAATAAAGAATCAATCATTTCAACCTTGGATGATTGTGTCCTTGCTGATGTCACATACGTCGATGTCAATGATTACTACTTCGAGAGGACATTATAGTGATTGAAGGCACATCGGGTCGTATAGGAGAAATATATGAGAAATTCATTCCTAAAATAATTGTTGCATACCTTGAGATGATTGGAATGACAGGTGTACTTCCTGCCTATGATTGTAAGTTTGGGTCCTCAAACTTTACATTAATCTTTAACAGCCACTTGGCAAATATTGATCATTAACTCTAGTGAGTGCGATACATTGTATATTAATGTTCCCTTTGACGCATTTTGATGTATCAGATCGTTATATCCACTGCATGTCAAATCCTTTTAGTTACAACTGACATGTTAATTATAGCATGAGTCCCTTGTCGTACCATTGAACCTTTGCACAAAATCCTGTACGATTAGGAGATTCCTTACATCGGCATCGTATATCTCATTGCCTTTTGCATACAAGTTAATGTACTCATTTGAACCTTGATGTTAACTGCGGGCTAAACTATATTCCTCGACAATCCTTTCATGCTTATCTGGACCCCAATTAGATCTCGTAGTACCTTTCTCCTTCATGATTTGTGCAAGTGAGTATGGTAGGGATTATTGCATCTCTCTACATGGTTGCCATGAAGACTATAATTAGCTTTAGTCTTCTTATTCAAATGCATTCACTCATCATTCGCAGGATATTGCCACCTTTGCTGCATATATTTTGTATTTACTTGTGAACTGATGTAGGCAGGGGGGGCAATTGATGTGCCTTAGCACTTGGGCTGATTTGGGCTTGGTTGTCTCAGGTTTGGTTATCCCTTTGGTGAGTTGTTGTGTTCTTCTACTAAAATCAGCTCATTATGATATTATAAAGGCCCCATTTTAGCTCATAAATGGGTGGTCCAGGTTCATCCCCCCCCCCCCCCCCCCCTATCTTTGTCCTTTGTTTTCTCCGCCTAGCTCCTGTCCCATGGCTGGTTGTTCCTATTCCCCGTGGCTGCCCGTTTCTCTCCCCCCTGTGGCCCCTTCGGGTGCTGCTCCTGGAGCCGCCTGTTGGCCTTTTGGCTCCCCTTTTTTGGTTGGTTCGGCTGGAGGTGATTGGGGCTGTTTGGCTTCCTCTTTTTACCTATATATATGAGATGTTTTGAAGTAGAAAAAAGGATGATATGTGAAGAATTTTTGGAATAAAACCTGAGGATTTTTCGGATAGCTTGCGAGCTATGCCTCTTCGTCTTCCCTTTCTTCTATGACTTTGTCTCGAATTTCTTATCTCATTCTTCTATCCGTAAGTGACCACCTCATTTGTATCTTTCGTCTCAAGCAAAGAAAAGCTTCTTTAGGTGTTCTAAGTTATAAACTTGTATGTGTCGTCTTTCTAATATGAAAGTTAAATTGTGTTTTGTTTAAGTGTTGTATTTTGTCTGTTTGTGGTATTTTCTTATTTTGTATGGAAGACTTGTTTTTAGGCAATCTAGCTACCCTATGTAATTTTTTATTGCATTATGGACAGTGTGTTATACACATGATGAGATTTTGTAGTAGTTCTTAGGAACTTGCATTTGTAGCCTACTCTCCACCTTTGCTCGTAGGAGGGCAATGTGACTGTTTGAATGATTGGTACATATATCTAGAAATCCCTCATTATTGTCTTTATAGGATCAAACTACACATGTCAATATTGGAGATAAGTTAAATCCAGCGATGCTAGTCCGTTATCATGCTACAAAGAGTTCACGCCATGACTTTGCGACCAAATCATATCCTTTACAATCCTTTCATTGCTTGTAAACAAGTTCCAATTGCAAACTCCTGACATTCAAAGAGGATTTGCCATATGCATGATGAGTTTTGATATTACATTCCTTAATGCTTTCATTCCAATATAGATGATTGTTACAAGTCCATTGTTGTCCATGTAAGTTCAAATTCTAGACTGATTTTGAGTAGAAGTTCAAGTCTTTCGCTATGCATTTAAGTCCCTTGTCATTATTCATTTGAATTCAAACTTATGTTCATGTCCCTTCGCCCTTAGTCCACTTGAGTTCTAGTTATTGCATACTCTTTTGTAATTTTCATTTAGGAACAAATTGAATCAAAGTTCTGTGCATTTGCTTGAATACGAGTCAAAGTCCAAGCATAGTCTTTTGTAGATCATTTCAATTCATTTAAGTTCCTTTTCATGTTCAAATATGTCGTTATTTGTTTAATATCAAGTTCAAGTTCAAGTCTAAATGAAGTCCCCTGATGTCCTTTATTTAGTTCAAGTCCAAGTATTTTTAGATAGAATTTCGACAACCTCTCAGCGTCTCTCCTGTTTAGGGGAAAACTACAGGAGTCTGAGCCTTCCCACCACATGCAATAAAGGCGTGTATAGTAAATGTCCTTAGATACCGCGGCCATGTCTTCATTCCCACCATATGCAATAAAGGCATGTATGGGGTTTTTGAATGTACCTGTTTTAAAAGACAATTGGCTTTCCACCCCTCGAGGCTACTTATAAGTAACCCCGCCCAGATTCTCATCCACCATGCGCAATAAAGGCGTATACAGCCAATTTTTTGGTGCACTGCGAACACCGAAATGAGGCTTTTAGGTGATTACCCTCATCGTTGTAGGTGCCGCACCGGGGTCCCATCCCACCACACGCAATAAAGGCGTGTATGGGCGGTTTTCTGGTGCGCCGCGAACTTCGAGAGCAAGAATCTGAGTTTTTTTGAAAAATTTATACTTTCGCGGGGTTGTCGGTGGTGTCGGCATGCAAATTGAGGCAAGGGAAAGAGAGGCATTTCTCTTTACTTCCTCTTTTTATTTTTGCTATTAATTATAATTAATCATAATTAAATATAACTAATTATAATTATTATTAATTATGATTAATTATAGTTAGTTATGATTAATAATAATTAACTATAAATTAATTATAATTAATTAAAAATTAACTATAATTAATATTAATTAATTATATTCAACAATTAATTAATAATAATTGGTTCATTATAATTAACAATAATTAACTATAAATAATTAATCATAATGAATTAGAATTAATTAACTAATTATAATTAACAATTAGTTTTTTTATACTTAATTAATTAACCAATTATAATTATAATAAATAATAATTAACTATAATTAGTATTAATCAATTATAATTAATATTACTAGCAATTAAATCTTTCGTCTTTCTCATGCCGTAGAAAACAATACAGGATTTGAGCCGAATTGATGCTTATTTGAGCAGTATTTAGGAAACAATTAAATCTCATAGAGAGTTTAAAATCCTCTTTTTCCCTCTTTTAGCTGCGGATTTACTAGATTTAGCCGAAGAGGTGCGCGAATGGAAGGGAGATGGATATCTTCACTGCGAGCAAGTTCTCTTCTTTGCTTTCAATCAAAAATGTTGTAACTTCCGATCCGACTAAAGGGAAACGTCGTTGAAGGAGCGAATGTCATTGAAGTTCGCAGCTAGGGCTTGATCGGCGTCGGCTAGGGCTCGGTCTGAGAGAGGAATGGAGTTTGTGGACAGCTCGCAAGGTAGGGACTTCGATCGGCTTGGTCAAGTGGTTTTGTGGAGATTTTGGTTGGGGAAGGAGGCGGAGATTTGGTCGGAGAGGGTAGCAGGGTTCGGTGGTTGAGGAGGTCAGGACTGGTGCGGTTGCAGGCTAGGAAGGAGATCAAAGTGTATGAAGAAGGGAGAGCCCTAAGCTCTTCTCATGCTGCTTTTAACGACAGAGGGATCGGGGTAGAGGCAACGTATGCAGAGAAAAGACATATTCAGCACCGTTTCACAGAGACCATGCACTATAATAGAGGCGGGTATGGCTCGTACATGTATGTATATTATTTTTTTGTTTTATGTTATTGAGGTCAACAATAACACTTCACCTATAAGTGGAAAGGAGGTTTGTAGTGCGAACACCATAGTTCATCAAAGGGCAATAGCGTTAGGTCTTCAATGAAAATACTAAATGTCACTATACAATCATAAGCGACAATCACCTTTGGGTCATGAAAGAATCCTAATACATGTCCGATAGGCAAGGAAAGTATGAAACAAATATGACGACTCTCCTATAGTTGACACTAATCAATTTACAAATGTATACATTAGTCCTCTACAAATAAGGACTGATGGCATGTAACAAATGCAAACACCTGCTGCCACTAGAGGATTTGTTGTAGACTCAATAGCATGTGTACAATGGGTAATCAATAACAAATATCCAATGTTATGATTCCCTTACAGTCAATAAGAAGTTAATGACTGATAAATACATTGATCCATTACAAACGATGGTAGATAATATACAGTAGACACAGGTTCCTATGAGCTGGTGTAGAAGACTCCTAAGCATCTAGTGTATCATCCACAAGAAAAATGCAACATGACTACATCAGGTGCAAATGTTTTGAGTCACAATGAGAAATTCAAAATAAGCCATCTATAAGAATCTATAAATGCATAGCAAGAGATAAGTTAGTGCATTACAATCCACTTGTAGAAAGCAAGAGAGTAGTGCACGATAGTCTACATGTACAAAACAGACAAATGAACATAGTGCCATGCAATGCCACCAGATCCGCAAAACTTATACAAGCAGACAGAAGGTTATATCTCTATAATAACTCCAATCTACATATTAGAATATATCCTGCATGTACTCCGACAAACGTGTTAAAATTATGAATACAAATGTCCGAGAATGCTACGCAGGGTCAAATGCTCACTAATATAACATTTTATTTTCGAGCTAAAACACATCATTCATATGTTCCGACAAACGTGTTAATGTCATAAACAAAAATGTCTGGGAATGTTACGCAGGGTCAAATGCTCATTCTATTTTCAAACTAAATATGACCCATTTGCGCTCTGAGCGTCACATATGATTCCTAGATCCAACGGTCCGAAAGTGCTGCACAGGTTTAAAAATTCAAGTTTCATCCTCTACGAAAGGACTGGAGTTGACCTGACTTGAATCATAAAATGCTTCTCAAATTCCTACGAAAATACAAGTGACTTTAACTTCACCCCGATGATGACCGTATTGAAGAAAATTCTCAACCGAAGGTGTCAAATCTCAAATTCAATAAAGGTCTAAACCCCTAAAAATGAAATTTATCACTTAAAAACTTAAAAATAAAACTCATCCACCTCCCACACCCATTTATAGGGGTTGATAAATTTGAAATTAACCTTAGCTCACAAAGAGCAAATGTTGCGTCTGGTGTATCACTAAGATTCACCCTCAAACAGTCTCTTGCCAGCAGGGATGTGGCACGTGCCCTCTGATTGGTTAGTTTTGTTGCAAAATGGCACCATAATGTTATGATTATAGCCAAAGCTGTATTCTCCCTAAAGGATTCAAACTCTTGAGTGATGAATCATAGGGTATATTCAATAGGCATAAAGCCCTCTGTCAGCTAAGGTGGATTCAGATTTATCCCCTTAGACAAACACCAACCCATGACTATTGATAAGGTATTTTCTGTCAGGTTGGTTCGAGTACCTCCTCTAACTAAGTAGACTAGGAATTATAATAGTCCAGGATGATAGAAGCATGGGATCTTGATTGGGCTCTTCTTCATTTCCCCCACCACCAATTTTAAGTTCATGGAGATAAATTATAAATCATAAAATCAAATTCAAACCCTAAAACTGTTGTTATTATATGCTGGATTTACAACATATGTAACCTCTTTAATGACTAGCCTTAATCGAAAGTTCTTAATGACTAGCCTCTATGGCACCATTATGTTACGAGTTAAGCAAATAAAAAATTGATCTATTAGATATTTCAAGAAACTTGTATAATCATATAAGGTATGTATCACATTCTCTTTCATCACACAAGCAAGATGATAAATAGGGTAATGCAAACAAAGTGACAATGTGAAAAAAGGAAAAATAAATGCAAATTAATTTTATAATGATTTAGTGCCAATGCCTACATCCAATCCCTGAGTTCCTTCTCTCAAGTTTCTATTATGCTCTCCTTTAGCCACGGTTAGGTGGAGAGCATCTCTCCTTCAAGTAATACAGAAATTCTATTCTTCTCTTCTACTTCAAACGAAAAAGGATGCTACTCAAGTCCATTAGCTAGGAAAATCATGAATTAAAGAGCTTTAGAGATTTAAGATCTCTTAAAAATGCAAAATCTAAGCTCTCAAAATAATACACCTTCAAGACATGATTTCCATCAAGTATTAAAAGGAGAAAGACAACCAATGGTGCATTCTCTCACAAGAAAAATCTCTCTCTAGAGTTTACCAATGAAGGAACAATACATTCTCTAAGAATCCTCTCTTCTATCTTTTCATTTTAGCTTAAACATTATCTCTCAAATTACGGGTGTGAGAAAAATCAATTTATATGAAATGCGTTAGCCAAAAAATTGATTAAGGCTAGTCGTCAATCATATATGTAGAGATACGTGTTATCTAGCATATAGTAGCAACATGGGCATTTGGAGTTTGGAAATTTGAAGGTTGAAAGATTTGATACTTAAAATGAAAAATTTCACCATCTTGCATTTAAAGCGGATGGTGGTGGAATGTATAATAGACCCGATCAAGATCCCTTAGTTCCGTCATCCCGGGCCATCGTGGTCCCTGGTCTACTTTGTCAGAGGTGGTTGTTGACCCAACCTGACAAAAGGATCCTTGTCGACAGACATAGGTTGCTTCGTCCAAGGGTATTTTATAGACCTGGGATAGAAGTTTATCTAAGGGGACAAATTTGAATCCACATTAGCTAACAAAGGGCTTTGTACCATATCACTCATATCATATTGATTCATATCTCAAGAATTTGATGTCACTAAGGAATATTTTAGCTCTGGCTATAATTGATATTTCGTGGTGCTATTTGACGGCAAAATCACTCAATTCAGAGGGCCCCGGGTCATAACCATTTATCCTACAGTGCCATTTGGCAGTAAAACTGCCGGTTAGAGGACACGTGTCACGTCCTTATTGACAGGAGACTATTTGAGAATGAATCCTAGTGATATTTCCTAACAGGCATTAGTTCTATGTAAGCTGAAGTTATATTCAAATTTGTCCACCTCGGCAAACTATTGCGGAGGGTGGATAGATTTTTCTTTAAGTGTTGAATGATTAGATTTCCATTTTAAATATTTTTGGATTTTAGAATTTTTGGATTTTTTTTAGATTTTTGGATTTTGGACTTTGTTGGTATTTGGGTGGCATTTGAAAATATTTGTGAATCCCTCCGGTTGAGATCATTGTTCAACACGGTCATCATCGGGGTGTTTTTTTCACTTTGTTGATTGAATCCTGTTAACTCTATCAGTTTATCGACAAAGGATCGAGTTCATCATAAGCTTTGTGCCTTTATTAGTGAATTCTCATTGTTATAAGCCTTGAATGCCTAATATGAAAGTATTAAGACAAATATATCGGTCGCCACCACCGTATATTTATTTGATGGTTCCAACCCTGCCGACTCTTATTGATCAGCATAGAAGGATCGGATTCGAACTTGAATTCACTTATTAATCTGTGCAACATCCATAGACGTCACATGTGTACTTATAACACACTTGCTAGGGCCCATGCAGGTGTTTGGGGGTATTTTATAATTATTTGATGAACCTTGCCGACTCCTACTTACCCGCTTAAAAGGATTGGGTTCAGATTTATTGACTCGCGTAGCATCCCTAGACGTCACGTGTGTGAATACATCACGCTCGCCAGGGCCCATGTGGGTTTTATAATTTCATTTACCCCTTTTGTGTACCTATGTGTATACAAATTACGGTATATGTGTGGAGGTACTTTGAAATATTTGTAAACGCCTTATGTCCGCTTGCATGAATGTTGCGGATCCGGTGGCGGTATTATATGGATGTCATGGGGCACCTCATCATCTTGATGTTGACTCCCCTTTTCTCATTCACCGGGAGGTCCTTCTTGGAATTCATGACCGCTGCCTTGGAAGAACTCTTTTCAAGGTCTATAGTGTATCAGATTTCTACAGGGTGTAACATCCATAACCAAATAATTGTCCTTCAAAATGAATAGAGGTATCTTAGCGCACTTGTCATTTCTAGTGTTCATGGATGCTAGAATTATTTTCTTCCCAAGTATAGGACCTAAAAGAAATTTTGGAATACCATGAAGTTTAGTTCGAATTTGTTCAAACATCTCTTCCATTCTGTCGGGAGGTGTCATTATTAATAATAATTATGTAATTAATTATAATTAACAATAATTAATTAATTTATGATAATTAATATATCAATTATAATTAATTATAATTAATGATATTTAATTATAATTAATAATAATTAACTATAATTATTAGTTAATTACAATTAAAAATAATTAATGATATTTAACTAATTAATTATAATTGTTTATAATTTATAATTAACAAAATAATAAATAAAACAAAAGTCAAATTGAACCCCCCTCTCCTTTGTTTGGAGGGTCTATGGGATCCGGTCGAAGAAGCGTGCGAATGGGAGGAAGCTACCTTCACAGTCAGCGAGCTCCTGTCTTGCTTCCAATTAAAACTTCGTAGCTTTCGATCGAACAGGAATGGTGAGTCGCTGGAGGAGCAAAGTCGAACAACGTCGAAGGAGCTTAAGAAGCGTGCCAAAGGAGGTAAGTTACCTCCACAGCTAGCGAGCTCTCGTTGTCGCTCCTGATCAAAATGTCGTAACTTCCGTTCCGAGAGGAAGGGGACGCCGTCGAAGGAGCGACGTTGAACAGTAACAGGGGAGCTGGAGAAGCATACACCAAGGAGAAAGTTACCTTCGTAGCGAGCGGGTTCCCGTCGCTACTTCCGATCTAAATGCCATAGTTTTCGATTCAACAGGAAGGAGCGTCGTCGGAGGAGTAAAGTCGAACCGCAACGGAAGACCCGAAGGAGCACGCAAGGGGGAAAGGAACAAAGAGCAACCCTAGGCTTCGTTTCTTCGGGCTTTTAACAACACGAGGAGATCTTGGGGGATGCGACATCAGATGTGCGAGCGACGTGCGAGAGGTGTTGATGACATGCGAAGGTATGGCGTGGGACAGGTACGAGCGATTTTTTTTTTTTTTTGTTTTGTTCGGTACTGATGTCAACAGATTATGAATTTCTTTATACCAACATGTATGTGAAAAAAGGAGAGGAAATGCAAATCAATTTTTTTTATTTGATATCAATGCTTACATCCATGTCCCAAGTTCCTCCTCTAAAGTTTCCATTTTCTCTCATTGAGCCACTGTAAGGCAGAGAAGCATTTCTCATTCATGGATAATAAAAAAATCCTACACCCTCATTTCTACTCAAAATGAAAAGGTTGCTACTCTAGCCTATTGGCTAGGAAAATCTTGTTTTAAAGGGTTTTAGAGATTCAAGATCTCGTACAAATGCAATGCTAAAGCTCTCAAAATAACACGTTTTCATTACATAAGGTCCATCAGGCTTAGAAAAAAAAAAAGAGAATAAATAGTTCTCTCTCTCACAAAAAGAATCTATGTTTCTCTAGAGTTTGCCACTGTAGGAATAATAATGTTTTTCCATGAAATCTCTCCTGATGTAAAACATGCATGCGATAAGAGTTGCTTTGGATTTTAACAATAAAAATTGGACATGAACTTTGCTTGTTAAAAACTTATGTTTCACTCAAGACAAATTCTTAGAAATTCCATTAGAAGATTAAGTGATGGTAAGCGGTTACAATGAGGTTAGCAAGAGGATCAAAATAACAACGAAAATAAGATAATAATACTAATAGCAAATAAACAAGAATCCACGGTGTAACATCGAGAAATTGTCACCATGAGTTCCTTCTCACTTGCTCTTGGAGTTGGGTTCAGCGGAGGAATGGTAGAAGCAATCCCAATGACGCCAGCACAAGACAAGAGGCCCGTAAGGCCTTGTTCACCGGACAAGTAGCTGGAGGAGAAGAAGTCGTTGATCTTCCGATGAGGAGCCAAGGTACTCGGGGTTGTTGGAGTTAAATCGTCTCGGCGAGGCAATGGAGGAAGCGGTTGACGTAGCTTTCCACCGAGTCGTCGTATTCCCAATTTGGTTCATAGAAAGGGGAAAGTAGAATATCGATTTCTCCTTGGGCGTTGTAGGCAAGAAAGTGGTTGACCTCAGGATTGGCCATACATGTTGACCCTCATGTTATATCCAAAGGGAAACAAATGGAGATAAAAGCGAAGTACAAATCCCACGTACATACCTCGTATCCCGTCGGATCCATGAATCCTGCTGAATCGGCGCCGCTCCCGTCATTTCTCCGCACTTTCTGCATGAAATCTGCTCTCGATCGCTGCCCCGTTCTCTTCGTTAAATACCGACCCAAAGCCCTCGCTCTTCCACACGCGATCTCGACTCCCGTAGCTGCTTCCACTGCCGAGACCTTCTCCCTCACTTTCCCCCACACAAGCTCCAGATCTCTGAAGACCTCCATCTCTTCCGATCCCGTCTCCTCCACGACCGAACTCGTCCTCCCAAAGCCGAGCTCCACCTCCCTCTTTCCCATAGCCGACCTCACATCCTGCTCCTTCGACGACCTTCCTACCTGTAGGATCGAAAGTCACGGCATTTCCACAAGGTCCTTCTGCCCGAGCCTTGCCCTCTTCCTTGACCAGAGAGAGAGAGAGGAGAGAGAGGAAGCATAACCCTTACCTGCAGAGCCGACACCTCCATCTCCCTGCTCTACCCGAAGTTCTCCTGTTGCCCGATCTTCCTCTTTGCTTTGGCCGAACACTCCTACCCGAGAGCCCCTTAGGTATAGGATAATTTCTTATTAGTATTATTATTATTTTTTGAGATTAATTATAATTAATTTATAATTAATCTCAAATTAAAATTTACTTAATCTATAACTAATTTTAAAATGAAATATAATTAGTTATAAATAAATATAACTAATTATAATTATTTTATAATTAATTATAAATTAAATTTAATTAATTCATAATTAATTTTAAATTAAAAAATAATTGATTATATATTAAATATAATTAATTATATATATATATATATATATATATATATATATATATATATATATATATTTAAATAATTATAAATTAAACCTCATTAATTTGTAAATTAAATATAATTAGTTGTAGATACAACTAATTATATTTAATTTATCATTAATTATAAATTAATATGCTCTTGCCTCGATGCATCATAAGTTGCACGAGCCATGAGCTAAACTATGAAATGTTGAACCTTATTCGCAATATACAAAGGTAAAATGGGGTCATGGTTCTCAAATGCATTAAATGATGCATGATTCTCAAATATATGAAATGATTCATCCTTGGATAGTGGAATGAAATGCTCATGAACCAAATTTTAGAGATCTAGTAATATCTCTATAATGATTATGTAAACATAGAAGCCTACAATGATTGTTCATATCACCTGTGCTAATATCGTGGCAAGCGTATATTCCCATTCCCTACAAGCACAAAGGAAATGATCATCGCAATATCCTAGCAGTCAACATCAACTAGCTAGTGAAGGGAGAATGAAAATCACTTACAAACAACTATGGGATACTTGTGATCATTCATGAATGATAATGGCATGCTTGAAGACAATACAAATAGAACTGGCAATCCACTCATAAGTAACATCGACTGAAATGATGTAGAAGTGATAGGTTCTATACAAATATAGCCATACACTCGTATATTCGACAGATTGTCCACAAGGTGGTGATGAAAGCCATGTAAATCAAGGGAAGATACATATGATGCAATATATAATGAAAAGAGCTTTTATAGATTATAGCAACATATATGCAGTGGGTATAATATCCTCATATAGTCAACACCAATCAGCGTGTATGGAGGGGTTGGTGACAGATGCATACTCCTATAAACTACTGTAGAAGACCCATGGTGTACCCAATATAATGTTCACTAGCAAAGTGCCAAAGAGTTACAATAAATGCAAACACCTACGGATCAAAAGCAGGAGATTCGTTAGTGCATTACGATCCACCTGCAGAAAGCAACGAGTAGTTCACGACAATCTACCTATACAAAGTAGCGAACAATTCTATCCAGAAGCTGCTACGCCACGCCACCGAATCTGCAACATTCATACAAGCAAACAGAAGGCGTCCACAACTACAACGCCACGCCACCGGATCCGCAATTTCTATGCAAGCAGACAGAAGGCGTCTACAAATACTTTCAAAGTACCCCCGCACGTACACAGTAGTTTGTATACACATATGTACACTAAAAGGGGTAAAAGCAATTATAAAACTCACATGAGCCCCGGCGAGCGTGTTAAAGAAATACACGTGACATCTAGAGATGTTGTGCGGGTTATCAAATTTTGAACCCGATCCTCTTAAGAAGATAAAAGGAGTGGATAGGGTTCAATTATAAAATGCCCTCAAACACCCGCATGGGCCCCGACGAGCGTGTTATTGGTACACACGTAACGTCTAGGGATGTTACGCGGGTTGACAAGTGAATTCTGGTTCGAACCCGATCCTTCTATACGAGTCAATAGAAGTCGTCAGGGTTCGAACCAACAAAAAAATATACGGTTGTGGCGACCGTCATATTTGTCTTTATACATTCATATTAGACCTTCAAGGCCTATAATAATGAGAATTCACTATCAAGGGCATAAAACCTACAAAACCCGATCCTCTGTCGACAGCCCGACAGAGTTGACATGGTTCATTCCATAAAGAAAAATGACCCTGAACACCCCGATGGTGGCCGTGTTGAATGCATATCTCAACCGGAGGGGTTCCCAAATATTTCTCAAATTCCTCCCAAAAGTCTATTCAAAAATCCAAAAAATCCAAGGCTCCACCCAAAATCCCAGAAAATTTCAAAAATCTTAAAAATTCCAAAAATATTTAAAATGAAATAAGTCCATCAACACACTTAAAACAAAATCCATCCACCCTCCGTAACAGTTTGTCGAGGTGGACAAATTTAAAATTTACTTCAGCTCACAAAGAGCCAAATGCCTAGTCGAAAATATCACTAGGATTCATTCTCAAACAGTCTCCTGCTAGTAAGGACATGGTACGTGTCCTCTGACCGGTGGTCTGCCGCCAAATGGCACCGCAGGATAAACGGTTATGACCCGGGGCCCTCTGAACCGAGTGGTTTTGCCGCCAAATGGCACCACAAAATACCGGTTATGGCCAGCATCGTTACGTCCCTTATTGGCATCAAATCCTTGAGATGTGAATCAACAGGATATGATCGATAGGGCACAAAGCCCTCTGTTAGCTAAGGTGGATTCAAATTTGTCCCCTTAGACAAACATTCACCCTAGGTCTACAAAGTCCCCTTGGATGAAGCAACCCATGGTTGCCGACAAGAATCCTTCTGACAAGTTGGGTTGACTACCTCCTCTGACTAAGTAGACCAGGGACCACGATGGCCCGGGACGACGGAACCATGGGATCTTGATCGGGTCTAGCATCCATTCCCCCATCATCCGCTTTAAGTGCAAGATGGTGAAATTTCTATTTTAAATATTAGATTTTCCAAAGCTTCAATTTTCTAATATTAAAACCTATGCTGCTACTATATGCCAGATACCACGTATTTCAACGTATCTGATTGACGACTAGCCTTAATCGAAAGTTCTCTCTCGTTATCGAGAGGGGTAATTAACTATAGGGGCTTGCGCCTATAGGAAACCAGAACTCAGATCATAAAGTCCTCACAAAATGAGGGCGAAATCTCTGGGTAGTGTCTTATCTACAAACCCATCTGCCCTTGCAAAATTTACCTCGGAACTTATCAGTTAAAACTCCCTCGCCGAATAAAGAAAAGCGGGCGGAGGCCGGGGCCGAATTTTCGGAGCCCACAATACACCAATGGCAAGAGGGAGGGAGGAGCTTGTCTTCTTCTCTTGGCTTCAACAAACATGAGAGATCTAGGGTTTCCAAGGGTGAAGAGGCAAGAGGAAAGGGGCGGCCAACGAGGGAGAGGGGACGGTTTGGGTGGGTGAGATCTAGAGGAGGTTAGGGTTGGGAAAAGATTTATTAAATCTGAAATTAATTCAGATTAAGGGGATTTGGAGGGAATTGAATTTGAAAATTTGAATCTAAATTCAATTAATGTTGAGAGCTTCCAAAGGAAAGTCAAGGGGAGCCCATTAAAGGGAGGCCGGCGGCATCATGATGGGAGGGATTTATTAGTTTCCAAAACAACTAATGTAATTTAGGAAAGGTAATAAGAACTCAAATCTAATTTGAATTTAAATTAGACTTAGATTTATGCACTCTCCTAAATTAGGGTTTGTAAATAAGGCAAGTATTTGAAATTTGAATTTGAATTTCAAATCAATTAACTCCTTTTCCTTCTTACTTGGAGCCAATTTAGGAAGGGAATTATGATTATTGAACTCATCATAATTGAAGGGGAGCAAGGGGGAAGGCTGGTGGCAATGGGGAGGGGGGTGGCGTCGGGGTGGAGGAGAGGGAGAATTTGGGCCGTCGGTTGGAGGTTGAGGTGGTGGAACTATGGGAGGATTTGGGTGGGGGAGGATGGTCGGAGGTGGAAGGGGAAGGAGGAGCCGGTGGTTGGGGTGGGGAAGTGAAGAAAAGAAAAATAAAATAAATTAAACCACGAGCCACAGACTCTTCCAACGACTGCTGGGTATTGCGCTTTCTCTCACCTTGAGCTCTCTCTTCCTTCTCTCTAGTGCTCACACAAGAAGAAGAAGAAAACACATGAAATTTGCATTATCAAATCATCATCCTCTTACAACACATAAGGCCACTATATGTAGGTCTCAAACAAAAAAAAAGTACACAATTGCCCTCCAGGTTGCTATAACAAAACACTTCCCCATAGGGGTAAATTCGGAAAACAACAAAACTAAATAAAACATAAAGAAATGCATTAAAAGTAGAGATGTTGAATCGTAGTCGTCGATCTACGATTCCGTCGTCGGTGCACATATATGAATCTCTGAACGATGTCCTCATCATCTCCTCTCTTTTTACCGAAGCTTACACACTATCTCTTAAATTAAGAATGAGAGAAAAATCAATTTATATGATGTGCATTAGACAAAAATCCTAAATCTGTGAAATTAAATTTAACACTAATTAATATTACTGTACGATCTATATTGTATAATATGATCTATTTAAATAGATATAAATTAGATTGTTTTTTTGATATAACTACATAGTTAGATTAATAAGAAAGTCTTTCATATAATACTATCTTTATTGCATAGTACAATTTATTTTAATTTTGAATTTAGATAATTATGAAAACGGTCAGTTTAGTGGGGATAATGATGTTGATCATTTGGTATGATATACATCCCGTAGTATGGTTAATTCAAATTTTGAATTACCTTAATTAATATAAATTGATTACAAATTTAATTATACCAAATATAATATATCATACACTATATATATATATATATATATATATATATACAATATAATATGTTTTACTTGGCAATTTTTGTTGATTTCATTCTTACTTATTTCACTCAATGTGCATTTGTTGATTATCTTACCAACTTCTAATCCTAAAACATATACAAATAAATGACAAATATATAATCAAAGCTAAAGCTCTTATCTTTAAATCTTTTTTGCTTGGATTGCTTAGCTGATGATCTACCTTGAATTGCTCGAGTTATAGGCTTGTTTGATTTGCTTGTATCTTAAGCTTCATTTGAGTCCTATATTTTCTCTAAACATCTTTAACACTTAAATTTTCTCTTCCTAGTTTATACCTAAAATTAGGGCTGTCAATATTTGACACGACACGACAACCCGACCCGGACCCGACCCGAAAATTTCGGGTTCGGGTCAACCCGAACCGGGTCGGGTTCGAGTTTTCGACCCGTTTAAAAAACCGGGTCGGGTTCGGGTTGACCTGGAAACCCGAAAATGACCCGGAATGACCCGCTGCCCGCCCCTGACCGAAGCTGACCGCGCGGAGTCCGAGCGGACCGGGTCTGACCGCGCATCGCGCGTCGCGTCGCGTCTGCTGGCGCATCACGCGTCGCCTCGTCGCATCGCTCCTGCGGTGAACTGCGCCGCTGCCGCGCGCCGCTGGTTTGCCGCGCCGCTGCGGAACCGCTGCCGCCGGCCTGCCGCGCCGCTGCGGAACCGCAAAACCGTGCCGCCGCCGGCCTGCTACGCCGCTGCGCCAGGATTTCGACCCGAATTCTGGGTCGTGTCGGGTTGACCCGAACCCGAAGCAGGTCGGGTTCGGGTCTAGGATTTCGACCCGTTTGCCTATCCGGGTCGGGTTAGGGTCGACCCGATTGAACCCGGGTCAGTTCCGGGTTCGACCCGAACCCGACCCGTGACCCGAAATTGACACCCCTACCTAAAATGTTAGTACAATATGTGCGTATATCTATATTAATCATTGTTAGCTCAAATTAAATCATATTTATTATCATCAAAATGTTTAATATGAATTTATGCTCATGAGGTTAGCATTTAAGGCATAACTTCATCATTTTCAATAAGATATATTTCTATAAACAGTACCCATAATCTTATAATTATTATTAAAGATAGAAAAATAATGTTTTTTTAGTTTTAGCATCTTCTTGGGAGATTGATTCTCTATTCTAGTGTTACATCATACTTTCTTCCTCTGCACCTCTTACCTTCCTTCCTTTACGCTATTTAGTTCTAACTCAAGAATAATCCATGCTTCCTCCATGAATCCACAACATCCTTTTGCTTGAGTTTTCTGATCCTCCATATGAAGTCTAGAGCCTAGGAGCTATTAAACATGAACATGGAGTTACACTCAATCTCTATTCGTTAAAGGAGGGTCCTAAAAAGCATGTTGTGGAACCTCTATAGCACTACTTGTCAGATTGATAACTTAGAGTGCTTGTCAAGTTCATTAATATTATATTTCTCTAGTTGCCAAGAAATCATGATAGTGACTAGCCCACAGTTGGAAAAGATAGCGAAAATTTCCTAGTGCTCTTATTTTAGCACGCAACCACATTCACATCTCTTTTACTCTCTTGTATCTATCGTTCATTCCCGTGTATCGCGCTGGCACTTTAATGAATTATATTGGCACTTGTGTCTCACACTAAGTTTTAACCCAACTGACTTATTCACATAACAAAGTTACATCATTCGGCATATCAACCCAAAAATATATTCCCTCTATAGCAATTACATTATATCCACACGCTTTTATCGTGCAAATCTTGAGCAGCTCGTGCTAATATAATCCCCGCATCTCTTATTTCATGCTTATCCTGCAAATACCTATACTATCCCCACCCACAAATCAGCTCACGTCCCACAACTACCTTTGTTGACTGGCATCACCCATTACTCTCTTGCTTCTATTGCAAGCCCTCATATCCTCAAACCCATCGCCCATCTCTATGCGAGTCATTTTGAGTGATATTTCAACTCTATAAAGTAGAGTTTTTCATGCCAAGAGATTGATACAGTCCAAGTATACTTTAGCGTTTAGTAATATAGTATATTTTTAGTGAATCATGTGATCATTTTAAGTTTATAATTAGTTATTTAAATATCATTTATATATTAGAAACAGTTTAACATCTCTATACTTGCATAGAGGAAAGCTGTTTTATTTTTGTAATAATAAGCCTACTTCTATAAATAGTGTGTACATAATCTTGAAATTGAAGTAGTTAAAAATGAAAATAAAGGTAAAGTGACCCATGACCTATCCGTGAAGGAGAGAGACTTGTATCTTTATGGTCATGATTTCAGCCAAGCACTTCATGATTTATCACTTCAGTATTCTTAAAAAAAAAAGTTGGAATAAAGTTTTTTTTTTTCTTTTCTGGGCATTCCCTCTATGAATTGATTCTCCCTTCCCACTTTTTCTTCGTTCTTTCTACAGCGTCTTCTCTTTTGACACGCTAACGCTCAGTCATCTAGTCTACTCAATGCATATTTCCCTTTATATAGTTTCTCAATATTCAGTTCTATTGCTTTTCGTTTAAGTACACCAATCACTTAATGCAGACTTATCCATTCAATTATTTTTTCAGTCAAGCTAGTATTCTTTCTGACAGATTTTTCAAACATAAACAAAAACAAATGTTGGATCAATTTTCCATCTTTGAAAATTTAATCATCATTTTCATTTCTTAAAATTTATGGAGAGTTTATTTGCAGTTGGCCGTGATGTCTGCATTTCTTGGTTCAGACCAACTGGCAGTAGAGAATATGCTTGCAACTGATTCAGATGTGCGACCTTGGGTTGAGAAGTACCAGCGCAGTCGAGAAACTGTTTCTCAAACTGACTATGAGGTTAGATTGATTTAAATTTGTTTTGGCACTTTGAACTATATATCCTTTTGTTTATACAAACAATCAATCTGTATCTTCTTTTCGGACGAACTGCATGTATCCTCATCAGTAATTTTGACAGCTTCTCTTCTGGTTAAACATAGTTGATTGTTTTCTTGTTCTTGTGTTCTCCATACGATCTAGTAATTTGTTTTCTTTGACAGGTTGATCTCATAACAACTCTTACAAAATTAAGCTCTCTAGGTCAGCAAATAAACTACGAAGCCTACACATATCCAGTTCAAAAGATCCAGTTGAGTAAACTCAAATTATGAGAAGCTCGTGACACAGTTGAAGTTTTATTTATTTTTTTTTCTTTTTCCTTTTCTGTGCTCAAAATGTTGAGCTATCCGTTCTATTTCTATCTACCAGTGAATTAACTGAAGTGCTCTTATCTTTATTATGCTTGTTTTATCAACTAATGCAATCATTCTTGTTATTGTCATCTTTATCTTGTGAAAGAAGTATAGTTCCGGTTGTCATTTTGGATCGTCAACCCTCACACACTTTTTAAGGCAACATTTTAAATTTTTCACAATAAAAAATAAGCAGCTGTGGTGCACCTAAAATCTTTGGCTTAGTTTCGAACAGCTTTTTTACTGTTTATGAAGCAGTTCATTAGTAAATTTTTTTCGTTTTTGAATTTGAAAATTTTATATTAGAAAGCTGCTTCATAAAATAGGAAAAAAACTGTTTCAAATAAAGCTTTTAAATTGCGTGAACCCCTTGAAAGTATCAAAACATTTCCATCGCGTTACGAAATATCAGCAATCCCATACGCTCTTCTTTCCAAAAATCCTATATTTCCTTCTTGTCGTACTTCTGTATAAAGTTTGCCAAGGTAATATGCAAGCGCTTGGTGGATGAATTTGGTGGGACTGAGTCATTCAGCAAAGTTAACTTCCATTCCATAAATATGAATAACATATAGGGAGATGAATGCTACATTACGCTTCCAAATATTTTTAGGACATGAGATGCCAAATACCATTTTAGAGGCATAAAAAAATGAGCTATCATAGTTGATTAACTTATTTCCCTACCTTAAGACAGGTTCAATGACAGCGTATGTGTGTTTGTTTTTTTTCTCAACTGTTTTCAACAGGCATTGATAAGAAAATATACGGAGATCACATCACTTCCTGTAATAAATTTCAAATCCAGAGCAAAATAATTTTTTTTTATTGGAAGAGAAGTTAAAACGAGCCGGCATTGCATACAGGACAATGCACATTTCGTCGGGGTGTGTGAATAAATGTTTTTTTAATCACACTTTGAGTGCTCGTTAATATATATCAAAATAAGTCAGATCAGTCCAAAATAACGTGAAATTAATTTCAGAATTTTGGAGTCTAAAGTGATTCAGATTTTGATTATCATTAACTTATCTATGACCCTTAAGAACTTTTTGGGAGGTGAAAGATTTCTTTAACACAAGGGCACTTCATTTGAATTTGTCATCAATCTTAGATTTTTTATAAAGGTAATTTATATTTCGTTTACTACAAAAAAGTATAACATCTTCGACTATAAATCATAATAATTTGACACAACAAAATCATCCTAGTTGATTGGTGCAAATTTCAAAGAATATTTTCTTTAGATTTTCTTAAGACGTCTAAAAATCACCCTCCATTATATGCTTGGTAAAAAAATAGTGTCTAAAATTTCTCTTCTTTTGTGTCTTGCACTCTTCATAAGTAATGCTACAATTTTCAAGTAAGCTTCCACTTAAAAATCTCTCTTTTGTTTCTTTATGCCCAAAGTATGTTGATCAATACAAAAACAATGAAGCATATTCATCTTTATTTACAGCTTCGCAGCGATCAATATTGATGGCTGGAATTTCGATCACAACCTTAACGAAATACCGTGTTCTGTTAATAAAAAGATTAATAGTTGTTTGGCGTCAAGAATTAGCTGAGCTTTTCTGGGCTAAATTTTGGGAGGTTTAAAATTCACTAAGTTTAAATGTTGAAGGTTTTATGTCAATCGGGATCTATCATAAGCTTCTAGAAATTTTTCAGGTTTGGCTAATTGGTCATTAATATTGTCCTTAGGGTTTCACTATTTGAATGGTTTTAAAACTGAGTTTTGGACAAACACATAGGTAACATACAGGATATATAAGTAAATAAACACAACAAGTCCTTAATCTAGGAGAGCCTAAACTAGGTGCTCGTGCATCCTACACATGCAAAGTATGATAAAAAGAAAGGTTAAGGGTGCTTAACATGCGATTAGTGAATGATTGGGACTCAACCATCCACTAATCAACCTCCCCCATGAATGCTATTTATAAGTAAATAATATATTAAATTTAAATAAAGATCTCTTCGAATTAAGGCATTTAATAATACATATAATTTAAAAATAATTTAAAATGCACATATATTAAATTTATAAATTAAAAAATAAAGTAATTCAAAATATTTTTATTTAAATACATACATAATTATAAGAGAGATCTACTGGTCCACCGCGAATGAGACTTTAAAAAGTTTTAAAAATAAAATTTTTAATTTAAAAAAAATTTCTAATTAATTATTTAAATAGTAATTAAATAACCAAATAAATAATTATTCATAAATATTCCAGAAAAATAAGCTTTGGTTTTTGAAAATAATTTTAAATTAAAGTTCATAATTTTTTGAAAAAGAATGAGGTATTATACACAAAATTGGAATTAAATGATTAAGTAACAAAATATTGAAGTTTAATGTGATTAAAGTACTTTAAAATATTAATATTTAAAAATAATTATTAAATAAAATCAAATTAAAATAATGAAGTTTCTAAAATTAGAGAAATATTTTTAGTAATTAATAATAATAGTAAATGATAGTAATGATAAATAATATTGAAAATTCTTAAAATAATAATAATAATAATAAAATAATATTAAATAAATAATAATGATAACATAATGATAATCAATATTCAAAATAACAACAATAATAATAATAGAAATAATTATCATAATATTAAAATAGTAATAATGATAAAAATAATAAGAACAATAATAATATTAATAATATTTTAAAAAAAGTTTTTTTACTATTTTAAAATAACTTTAAATATAATTATATTTTTAAATGAAATTAGTTTTAAATTAAAGAGGATTAAAAATACAATCAATTTGATTTATTATACGTATGTTTTAGGTTTTTAAAATAATTTATAATGAATTTTTTAAGTTTCTAATATAAATATACTTAAAAAAAACTAATTAACATAATCAAAATCAAATCAGCAGTGATCAGACACGTGGGGAGCTCCGATTCATTCAGCAATTCTAGGACGCACAATTTCGGCAATCATTTCCAATGTTTGCACCACCCGCGCAATCATTGGCAATAATTACCGCGGCACGAAAAACTAGCGTGGATCTTTAACCATGTCAGCAGAGGATCCCTGCCTTTTGATCTCCCGCTATTTGGAATAAATGGTGCAATAGAGCTAGATGGGTGACGAAGCCACATCGATTCTGCGATCAGAAGAAAGCCGCGGGATCGTGAAATCAGTAGTTGATCACGAGATCAATGGCTTAGCTACACACGTAACGCATACATTACATAGACCGAAACCCTAATAACATTTTTTGCTTCATTCTCGCAATCTAATGGACCAAATTAATTGAAATTTTAAACACTAATCCTATGAATGAAGATGAATTCATGGGAAGTAATATTAAGTTCTTAAATGCGCTTATTGAAAAGTTAAATAACCCAAAGTGTTGTGACCTATTCCAAGGGTTTTGAAAGATCTAATCGTGTGTCTTCGAGATCTAACACGGTTGAGCTTATAGACTGTCCATATATATTTCTCCTCTTGAACATGAGCCTAGAACTTCTTGGATGAATGGAGAAGCCTAGGAAGCTTTTGGCTTTCGGTTCGCCGGAAGATAGCCACCAGCAAGCTTTGACCAATGAATTTTGGGTTGGAAAAGGTAGGGGAAGGTCGTGGGATATCACACACAAAATCTCAGGGTTTGAGGAGGTTAGGGAGAGAGCAATTATAAAAGCTCCCCTATTTGGAACCCAAAAAGTATTTAAAGGCTTAAGGGCTTAGATCTGGACCACTTAGTCAATTTGTCCTAAGGAATGAGTGGATTGAGCCAAGAATAATTTGAATTGATTTAAAATTGATTTGACCCATTTAGGCTTAATTGGGTCAACTTGGGTTAACCTGGTCAACCAGGTTTACCTAGTGCATGGGTTTGGGCCTAGTAGACTTGGCTTGACTCTCTGACCCCATTGGAAGGGTCTTGGTGTCTAACTTAGTCAATTGACCAGGTCACTCTTTGACCACAAGGTTTGACAAAATTAAGGTCAATTAATATTTAAATTGATTTTTTATTGAACATGGTTCAGATAATTTTCTCTTTTGGGTATGTGGATCCCTTATGAAATGATGCCTTATGTCTATATGTTTGGTTCTAGAATTTTGAATAAGATTTTTTGAACTACAAATGGCACTAGTGTTGTCACAATAAATTGGAATTATTCCTATTATAAATCCTAAGTCAATCAACTGTTATTTCAACCAAAGAACTTGTGCACACAACTTCTAAGCCATGTATTCAACTTCAACAGTAGATAGGGCTACAAAATTCATTTTCTACGGACCAAGAAACTAAAGAATTTCTTATAAATTAATAAGTTTCCAAAAGTACTTTTTCTATCAACCCTACACCTACAAAGTTCGAATATGAATATCCAATTATTTTAAATGAAGAGCTAAAGTTAGGATACCAAATTCTTAAGTTCTAAGTTCCCAAGAGATATCTCAAAATCCTTTTTGCTGTTGTCATATGTGATTCTTTTTTATCTGATTGAAATCTAGAAAACAAACAAACACGAAATAATAGCGGTCTGCTAGTAGTCAAGTAAAGTAGAGCTTCAATTATTCCCCTAAATTTCTTTTGATCAATAGATTATCCCCTTGGGTCCTTATCCAATTGAACAGAGGAACTTATAGGTGTACAAACAGGTTTAGCATTGTCTATTTAATACTTTTTTAAGGATTTCTTAACATACTTGTCTACTAAGAAATATTCCCCCCTTATTTTCTTAATGCTAAACCTAGAAAGTACTCAAATCTCCCATTAGACTCATCTCAAATTCACTACTCGTTATTTTAGAAAAATTATCACAAAGAATTTTATTTGCAGATCCAAAGATATATCATCAATATAAATTTGTATAATGAGCATATCGTCTCCCAATTTCTTCAAAAAGAGAGTGGTGTCCACACTTTCTTTTTTAAAAGTTCTCTCAAGTAGGAAAGTACTTAACTTCTCATACTAGCCCTAGGTGCCTATTTCAACCCATATAATACATTTTTCAATTTAAAAATATGTTGGGTATTTTGAATTTTCAAAACCTGGAGTTATTCAATATAAACATCCTCTTGAATCCCCCCATTTTAAAAAGGCACTTTTAACATCCATTTGAAATAATTGATTCCTTTAAAAAAAGCAAAGGCTAACAAAACTCTAATTCTTAAAGTCTCGCTACAGGGGCAAAAGTCTCCTCAAAATTTAATTCCTTCAATCTGATTAACTCCTTAGCCACCAATCTAGCTTTATTTAAAATGACAACTCCTGAGTCATTCATTTTGTTTTTGAATACCCACTTAGTTCAACTACACTTTAATCATTGGGCCTTGTAATTAATTCCCAAACATCATTTCTCACAAATTGGTTTAATTCTTCTTACATTGCCAAATTCCAAAATTCATCCAAAAGTGCTTGATTTATATTTATGGGTTCTATCATTGAAATAAAGGCAGAATGATTGGCTTCTTTGCTTAGTCCATGCCTAGTCCTAACACCCTTACTAGGTTCACCTAAAATCAATTCCTTAGGGTGGTTTTAGAAAATCTCAAATCTCTAAGCAACGGGTTTTCTATCTCAAATTTTCATCCAAATTAATTTTTTTTCATTCTTTTGGTAGTTTATTTCTATTTCATCCTCTTCCAAATTTGGCTCTTCTAAAATTTCAGATCTTCAAATACAATATGTGTGGTCTCCTCAATTACCAAAGTTCTTTTGTTAAATATTCTATAAGATTTTCCAACACTAGAGTATCCAAGAAAAATTCCTTCATTGATTTTGGATCAATTTTTCTAAGGTAGATTTTCTATTATTATTGTAGAACACCTTACATCCAAAAATATGTAAATGTAACATATTAGGTGTTCTCCCCTTAAGAAGCCATAGGGTGTTTTGTTTATTTTCGATCTGATATTCACTCTATTCAGAACATAAAATGCAGTGCTAACCACTTCAGACCAAAAATATTTAGGAAGTGAATCTTTTGCCAACATAGCTCGGGCAGCTTCTATTAATGTTCTGTTCTTTCTTTTGACTACCCCATTCTGCTAAGGGATTCTAGGTGCAGAAAAATAAGATCAATTCCTTTTTCTTTATAAAAATCTTCAAATTTTTCATTTTCAAATCTCCTCCATAATCACTTGGATTGTTAAACCTCCACATCCTAGTTTCCTCTTAATCCAAGTCGAAAATCTCTAAACTTCTCAAATGATTCACTCTTATGATATAAGAATTTAACCCAAGTGAATCTAAAAAAATCACTATACCACAAATCCGTATACCTTCCTTCCTAACTTACAATTTCAACCGGTCCAAAAAGATCCATTTGTAAAATCTCTAAAGGTTTACTAGTTCTTGATCCTTATTGGACTGAAATAAGGACTTCACCTATTTTCCTAATTGACATGCATCGCAAAGGTGATCCTTAGTAAAGTCTAGTTTTGGTATACCTCTAACCAACTCCTTTTGGGTAAATTTTCTATGGTTTTTCATGCTAAAGTGATAAGTCTCCTATGCCATAACCATGATCATCAAATAGTTTTCAAAGAAAAAGCATAAGGAGTTTTGATATAATTTAAATAATAGCATATAAATATTGTTTACCCTTAACCATATAAAACATCAAACCATTTAGGCTTGTTGACCTCATTTTTGTATGAGGTCACTAAGACCCTTCCAGAATCTAGATCTAATCCTGGACCCTAGGATCCACTCTAGACCTTAGGATCCTTCTAGATCCAAGACCTTAGAGCCTACCTAGAGCCTAGGATTCCCTTAAATCCTGATCTTAGAATTCTTCTAGATCTTAGGACCACTCCAACTTCAAATCAACTCCACCCTGATCAACCTCAACCTCAATCAATTCCTATATTTGATCCACTCCAATTTCAATTTGATTCTTACCTGTGACAATTTAAATCTCAAACTCCATCATATCAACTCAAATTAATTCATTTTCAAACATATCCAAACTTTGACTCAATCCACTTGAGAATCCTAATTTCAACCCAGACCCTGGGTCAACCGGTTGACCAAGTCAACCCAGGTTGACCAAACAGGCCCTTAGGGGCTCAAATAGGGATTTTGGTCAATTTGACCTCCCCAGACCTAGGAACCACCCTCAATGGCCTTCAAATGATTTTTCAAACCTTTCCAGCCCAGATTCACCCATTGGGTCAACCTAGTTGACTCAG
The DNA here is from genome assembly GCA_022539455.1 of Dendrobium nobile. Taxonomy (NCBI): domain Eukaryota; kingdom Viridiplantae; phylum Streptophyta; class Magnoliopsida; order Asparagales; family Orchidaceae; genus Dendrobium; species Dendrobium nobile. Next base: position 25,549,264 of record CM039736.1, on the reverse strand, counting down.
TCAACATGGTTTGACCTAATGGACCCTTATGGTTTCAAATGAACCATTTTCAACTTGTTTAACCACATCAATTCTCCAATCCTTTGAAATCATTCTATGCAAAGCCTTGAATATTTCCAAACCTATTTTGAGTTCAACCCAACTTGGGTTGACCAAGTCAACCCTCAATTCTAGGTCAAAGCTTAATGGCATTCTCCCACTCCTTCTAAGCTCTCACTTTGACTTTTAACCCTTGATTAAATCATTCCAAATGATCCTTTAACCCCCTCAAATGCCACATCACCAACTTTGACCTGGTTGACTGGTCAAACCAAGTCAACGAAGCCCTAAATCCCTCCTTGAATTGGTCAAACCTTCTATTTAACTTCAAGGAGTGTGAGATTAGGCTTGAAGCTCTCCCATTGGCGCTCCTACTTCCCTCCTATGCCACATCAGCAACCATTACCAGTTGACCGTCAAAGTGGTCAATCCCCCCTTAAACCCTATTTTCATGGTCAAAGCCCTATTTCCTCCCTATATCACATGCCTAAAAGCCTCCTTTTGCTTTATTTCCCTAACTAATCCTTCTTAAGCTGCTCCAAAGTTTGGCTTAGGCTATTTAGGCAATGTTCCCTCCCACTCATCCCAAAGCCGCCCAATAGGAGTGAGGCTGCCCAGCCTTGGTCAGCCTCTGGTGTCCCAGGGACACTTGGCAACATCTGAGGACCTGGTGAGTCAATCCCAGCCATCCATTTGGCCTGGGGGCGTTTGAATAGGGGGAAAAGGCCTTAATGCCATATACTCTAACCCTAACCCTCTCTCTCTACTCAAGCCCTCTCAAGCCCTGCCCCCTGTTCCATTGAGCTCCCCAGACATCTCTCAACACTCTCCCACCGAAATCCCTCGTCAAAGGCCTTTTCGGGAGATCCCGGCGACCCTAGCTTAAATCCGTTCAAGGGAAGCTAGCAATCGATCCAGGAGCTTTCAAGCCGTGGACTCTTCTACAAAAAGGAGCGTGGACAGTCTACAAGTGCAACAAATCCATAAACGGTTAATCGTCCAAAATCAAGGTGAAAAACTCAAACCCTAGTTCTAGGGACACCAGTTTAATTAGCTTTTTATTAACTCGTTTAAGTAAAATAAATTATTCCCCATTGATTCTCTTCACTTAGGGATTCTAAGTTTAAAATTTTAACTCATTTGATTCACTGGATCAAGAGAACGAGTCAAAGAATGGGTTCTAGGGTTCGGTTCGCTGGCTGCATACTGAGCCCTATTGTCTTCCGTTGATCTCTCGATCAACGGATCTGATCGCGCCGTTCCACCCATTGATCAAGAGTGTACTCGATCCCGTGGCTCAAGCTGCGGTCCGGCTCGATCCTGACCGCCGTTCAAAACCGCGGGATGAACTCTCCGCTGTTGGATCTTGCTCAATCGGATCGGACAGCGGATTTGATCCCCGCCATTGAACGACCTAAGCATTCGTCGAACGGCCGCAGCGCCTGCTGACGTGGTTAAGTGAACCGCGTCCCGCGCTCTGCGCCGACGCGTGGATGACGCCGCCTTCCACTGGCATCCCGCCATCGCCGCGTTTTGGCTGGCCGAACCAAAACGCGCCAGCTGTCCCACTAACAGCCGCCGTTTTAATTAAGTGAGTTTAAATTAAAATTAAGCTATTTAATTACAGAACTTTGAAAATTAATTAAAAATTATTTATAAATCCAAAAATTAATTTTAAAATATCAAAATCTTCAGAATTTTAAAACCTTTCGAATGAAATTAAATTTACTTTGAAATACTTAATATATCTTAAATAATTTTAAAATTATAAAGTTTAGTATTTTAATTAATAATTAATCAAATAAGCCAAATTAATTAATAATTTCAAAATAATTTTATTTGAAACTCATTTCAGATTATAAAAAAAAAGATATTTTAAAATATAATATTTTAATTAACCCTTTAATATTTTAAAATATTTTAGATTCTTTTTAAAAATTTAGTTAATTAAATAGTAAATTTATATTTAAATACTAAATTAAATATTGACTAAGATTTAAGCTCTAATTTTAGAGTGTCTTATATAAATTAGAGGATCTCTCAAATTAAAATACTATTATTCTAATTACCTTATTTTAAACTATATATTTTTATATAATATATTTATATACTTAAGTATACATATACATTATGACATCTATTTTAAAATTATATTTACTTAGATAATAAATCATGAGAGATCCTTTGAGATTTTAAACTTTGATTAAGCATACTTGAACAAAATTAATGGGAATGGTGGTTAATTAATTAGCATTATTTTTAATTGTCATTGGTTAACCCCTTAACTAGTCAACTTTTATTTGTTTAATTGCATGCTTAAGGTGCACACACCACCTAGCCTAGGCTCTCCTAGACTAAGGACTTGTGTGCTTTCTATTGTGTATGTATGCCATGTCTACTCAAAGGGTTAGAGGAACTTTGATATTGAACCTATTCAAAAACTAGTGACACAATTAAGGACAATAATTAAGGGCTT